>VWPV01031847.1:0-30493 GCA_013389885.1 Geococcyx californianus | reverse complement strand
CTTGATCTCAAAAGTTTTTACCAATTAAGTGGTTCTTAGACTCTCAGCAGATCTCCGCCCCCCAGCTCCCGCGTTGCGCTCTCTGCGCTCCCTGTCCCTCCCCGGCCACCGTAGGCGGGCGGGGCCCCACCAGAACGAGCGCGGAGACGGTGGCGCCGTGGAATCGAAACCAAGGCTCTGCGGTGCGTCAGCCAATCCGCTCCGAGCTCAGGGAGCGGCGGTCCGCCCCTCGCCGCTGCCCGCAGCCAATCGCGTGGCGCCTGCCCTTGGGGTCGCGATGGCTGCTGTCACGCGTTGTGGCCGATCCGCGCTGGGAGCTTTGGCTGCGGGACGGCGGGGACGGCGACTGCTGCTGCGTCCGGATGGGCGCGCGCTGCGGGACGCGCCCGCTCGCGGGGCAGCGGCCGTGACGGTGGAGGTGGGGGGCAGGTGAGTGGCTCCGCGGGGCCGTGGGGTGGAAGTGGAGGAGGGGGACTCTGAGCGCCGGTGGGGGTGGAGATGGAGATGAGGGGCTCTGCCTGCCCGCCGTGGTGGGGGCGGAGGTGGGGGGCTCCGCAGGGCCGTGGGAGTGGAGGTGGGGGGCAGCTGAGGGGCTCTACGCGCCCGCGGAGGTGGAGGTGATGAAGGGCTCTGCGCGCCCATGGGGGTGGAGGTGAGGGGCTCTGCGTGCCTGCAGAGGTGGGGTTTTTGGTAGTTTGAAATTCAATATTTATGTAAAACTGCTGTCAAATACATCAAAATCTTAAGCATTGCTTAAGACAGAAATGAAAATAATTAGGACGGGGAACAGCCTATTACATGTGGGAGCCAGGTGTGTGGCTCTGTGGACCCACGGAGGTGGAGGGTGGTGTTGTTTCTGCAGTGATATCAGAAGAAAACAAACTTATGGTTTCCTGTTTATCACAGCTGATTTTTAAAAGAGTGAATCAGCTAGGACTGTATGCACGTTCCTTTATAGATAAGCCTGGATCTTAAGAAATCTTGCTGTCATCTTTGTTGATATCAAGATCTCATCTTGATTGCAAAGATCTTACCTGTGCAGTTGCGTATTGCTCTAGATGGGTGGAAGAGATAACCAAACTAAACTCTGAAGTACAGAGAGGCAGGCTTACTTATTATAATAAACTTATTCTCTCCCTTTTGATCTGCTTGAAAAGTCATCTCCATCATGGCTGTCTCCTTTCATGAGTAAGTTAATACCTCAAAATTCAACATTTATGTAAAACTGCTCTCAAATGCATCTGCATCTTATGCATTGCTTGAGACAGCAATGAAAAGAATTAGGACAGGGAACAGCCTATCAGAGACAGGGCTGGATGAGGGGCTTCACATGCCCACGAGGAGCAGACAGGGTGCTCCTCAAGCCGGGGCTGAGGGGGAGCTTGCAGTACTGGCTCTGGTGACATCCACGGCCCCAGGAGAGAGCGCTTTCCCAGAGAAGCTGGCAGCCCATGGCACAGACAAGCATGCAATTTGCTGGGTAAGAACCTGGCTGGATGGTTAAGTCCAGAGACTTGCGGTGAGCGGAGCTAAATCCAGTTGGTGGGCAGTCACAAGCAGTGTTCCCCAGGGCTCAGTGTTTGGGCCGGTCCTGTTTAATATCTTCATCAGTGGTCTGGATGAGTGCACCCTCAGTGAGTTTGCAGACAACATGAAACTGGGTGGGAATGTTGATCTACTTGAGGGCAGGAAGGCTCTGCAGAGGGATATGGACAGGCTGCATCAATTGGTTGGGGCCAGTGGTATGAGATTCAACAAGGCTTAGTGTCACGTCCTGCGCTTGCGCCACAACAACCCCATGCAGTGCTCCAGGCTTGGGGATGTGTGGCTGGAAAGGTGCTCAGCAGAAAAGAACCTGGGGGTGTTGGTTGACAGTGGCTGACTATGAGTCAGCAGTGTGCTAATGTGGTCAACAGCATCCTAACTTGTATCAAAAACAGTGTGGCCAACAGGACCAAGGAAGTGATTTTACCCCTATATTCGGACTGGTAAGGCTGCATCTCAAATCCTCTGTTCTGTGTTGGGCCTGTCACTACAAGAAAGACACTGAACTGCTGGAGCTCATCCAGAGGAGGGCAGCAAGATTGGTGAGGAGTCTGGAGAACAAANACCCTCAGTGAGTTTGCAGACAACATGAAACTGGGTGGGAATGTTGATCTACTTGAGGGCAGGAAGGCTCTGCAGAGGGATATGGACAGGCTGCATCAATTGGTTGGGGCCAGTGGTATGAGATTCAACAAGGCTTAGTGTCACGTCCTGCGCTTGCGCCACAACAACCCCATGCAGTGCTCCAGGCTTGGGGATGTGTGGCTGGAAAGGTGCTCAGCAGAAAAGAACCTGGGGGTGTTGGTTGACAGTGGCTGACTATGAGTCAGCAGTGTGCTAATGTGGTCAACAGCATCCTAACTTGTATCAAAAACAGTGTGGCCAACAGGACCAAGGAAGTGATTTTACCCCTATATTCGGACTGGTAAGGCTGCATCTCAAATCCTCTGTTCTGTGTTGGGCCTGTCACTACAAGAAAGACACTGAACTGCTGGAGCTCATCCAGAGGAGGGCAGCAAGATTGGTGAGGAGTCTGGAGAACAAATCTCGTGAGGAGCAGCTGAGGGAACTAGGATTTTTCAGCATGAAGAAGAGTAGGCTGAGGGGAGACCTTATTGCTCTCTGTAACTGCCTAAAAGGAGGTTCTAGTCAGGTGGGTGCAAGACTCTAAAACCCTACTTGAAGAGTCTGGTGGTTCATCTTCCTGTGTGAGCAAAGCATTTTGCCTCTAAGACATAGGTGTAATGTTGGGTGACATCTGATGAGCCTGCAAGTCTTTGTTTCAGGATGAAAGCAGCAGGACAGTTGAAGCAAAAACACGTTAAAGTAAGGGGACTTGGTCAGTTAAGGTCAGAGATTTTTAATTTCCTTATCAAATGAATTTTTGTCTAATATGAATTGTAACCAGCATTCTGTACAGTGGATGCTTTAGATGAATGCAGATGTTACTTCAAAATTTATTTGCGTTCACTGTGATAACGTATTATTTCTTTCCAATAGAAAGATGGAACTGTCTTCTGGAAAACTTGCTAGGTTTGCTGATGGATCTGCTGTTGTTCAGGTAAAAAAAAAATGCTAAAACATGCAACTTGACAATTTCTGGGTGTGAACAATTGTCTTTGAACACTTGACACTATTAATGGGCTATAAAACCTCAAGTGGCAATGTAATCCCTGATGTCTTTTGTACAGGAAAAAAATGTCTGAAAAGCAAAAACGGTAGTTGGAAGCATTGATTTATGTGGTTGTTTTAAGCAAAGAATGTTCTGGAGTTTTAGATTGTGTGTGAGTTGAGTACTTAAGATAATATTTTGGTTGCAGATCATTTCAGTTTTTTTTTTTTTTCTTAATCCAGCTAGGTGACACAGCAGTAATGGTCACAGCAGTCAGTAAAACTAAGCCTTCTCCATCTCAGTTTATGCCATTAGTGGTAAGTACTAAAGACAGAATTAATTTTGTGATCACCAGTGGTAGCCTTAGCAGTAATAATCATTAAATAGAGGAGTTCAATACACTGGGGGAGTGAGGAATGCAAGTAGCAGCCTATGGACCTTGGACTTCAGAATAGCAGTGTATGATAAAAGGACTGGACCTGTGGATGAGGGAGTAGCAGTGAATGTTGTCTACCTTGACTTTAGCGAAGCTTTCCACAAAAGCTTTGTCAGCTCTGTCTGCCACAACATCCATCTTCGGACGTTATATTTTAGAGGTGTGTAAAATTGGTTGGATTATGAGGCTTAAAGTATTGTGGTTATTAAGGTTAATGATTCACGTTCTAGCTTGAGGCTGAATCATTGAGGTCCTCAGGGGATCTGTCCTGGGTCACAGCCTGTTTCATACTCATATGAGCGATATGGAATTCATGCTCATCAGGTTTGCAGATGATGTGCTCAGAAGCAGGACTGCCATTCAGAGAGGAGGAACCAGGGACTGAAGCAGTGGGCCAACAAGATTTCTGTAAAATTCTATAAGGACTAACGCAAAGTCCTGAACTTGGGGTGCACTAGTGTCTGGTAACAGTTCCAGCTGGGGACTGGCTGGCTGGGCAGTCCATATACTCTATAGAATGGGAGGGTTCATTTGGGCATCTGCACAGAGCCCCAAGTGCTGTAATCTGAATTCAGAGTTGACTTTCCTCTGAGGATGACATTGGTCTATAGAACTTTGGAGGTGTCTCTTCTAAGAGGAGCGATTCTGTGGCTCGGAAACATGTAATCTGTTGTCTTTAGGAATCCCTATTTTGTTTTTAAAAGGTTGACTATCGTCAGAAAGCTGCTGCAGCAGGAAGAATTCCTACAAACTATCTAAGAAGAGAACTTGGTTCCACTGATAAGGAAATTCTCACAAGCAGAGTAATAGGTAGGCTGAAACCTGTTATTTACCATATATTTTAAATATTTTTTAATACCCTTATGAATGTTTGAAAACATGGTTATTTAAAACTGCTGTTTTCAGAGTTGATTTTTTTCCTGCAGAGTTGTCAGAAGAAAAAAAATTGTTTTGTTTTTATCAGAACTGATTTTTAAAATGGTAAATCCTCTGGGGCTGTGTGCACATTGCTTTATAGATAAGCCTGGGTCTTGAGAAATCAGCTTTTGTTGATATCAGGATCTCATTCTGACTGCAGAGACGTTACCTCTGCAGTTGCATATCTCTGGACAGGTGGAAGAGACAACCAAGCTGAACTCTGAAAGACAGAGAGGCAGACTTATTGAGTAGTATATACTTACTATCACTCTCAATCTCCTTGAAAAGTCATCTCTGTTGTGGCTATATGCATTCCACTAATACCTTGAAATTCAACATTTATATAAAACTGATGTCAAATACATCAACACCTTAAGACAGGAATATAAAGGATTGGGAAAGAGAACAGCCTGTAAGACCTGGCCTGTCACACCATCCTGTACACTTCAGACAGAAATAAAATTATAAAGGAATGTGTGTATCGTGGAAGTAATGCAACATTTTGAACGTACATACTTTTTTGCTGCTTTTTTCTTTGAGGCCTTTGTCTCTTCATTGAAGATGCTTATGGTTAAATACTATTTAATAGATTATTTTGTATCCAAAAGCACAGAAGACTCTTTCAGTGTTTTCACATTGTGTTACATGACAGTGGGTATGCTTGCCCAAATACCGTTTATTTTACTCTGAATGCTATTAATTATATTTCATGCTAAATTTCTTGCTAGGTTCTTTGCCTTTTGTCTTCTTTTCTGGTTTTGGGGATCTTTCATTTAAAGTATTTTGTCAGTTTCTTATGGAGTTATTACAAGACAAACTGAATGCTAATTACAGCAAACAAAATATATCTTAGACTTTGTATATTTCTTTTGCAGATCGGTCAATCAGACCACTTTTTCCAGCAGGCTACTTTTATGATACACAGGTAGGTCACGCTCACTGTGCATAACCTTTAGAATAAAAAATTTGGGTACATGCAAGGAAAATTTCACATATAGGCACTGTTTTAGGAAAAGCAGTTTTCATTAGCATCCAGGAGAGGTTTACATTTTGAAAAACAGTCCAATAGTGTAATGTTTCTTTTTAGTTTGTCATCTTCTTCTATTGAAGTATTTTCGTTACATGCTACTTGACAAATTTTGTTGCACAGATACAGGAATAAAATACAAATATCCTCTGTATGACAGAGAAAAGAAAAGGCTAATAGGATATGATACAGTCCCCCACAACATCCTTCTCTCTAAATTGGTGGGATATGGATTTGATGGATGGACTGTTTGGTGGATAAGGAACTGGTTGGATGGTTGCATTCAGAGAGTAGTAGTCAATGGCTCAATGCCCAAATGGAGATCTGTGACAGGTGATATCCCTCAAGGATCTGTAGTGGGACCGGCGCTGTTTAGTATTTTCTTTGATGACATAGACAGCAAGATAGAGTGCACTCTCAGCAAGTTGGCAGATGACACCAAGCTGAGTGGGATGGTTGTCATGCCAGAGGGACAGGATATCAGCCAAAGGCACCTGGACAAATTGGAGAAGTGGTCCTGTGTAAACCTCATGAGGTTCAACAAGGCCAAGTGCAAGGTCTTACACCTGAGTCGAGGCAATCCCTGGTATCAATACAGGATGAGGAATGATGTGATTTAGAGCAGCCCTGTGGGGAAGGACTTGGGGGTGTTGGTTGATGAGAAGCTCAACATGAGCCAGCAATGTGTGCTGGCAGTGCAGAAAGCCAACCGTATCCTGGGCTGCATCAAAAGAAGCATGGCCATCAGGGCAAGGCAGGAGGTGCTTCTTCCCCTCTACTTCACTCTGGTGAGACCCCAGCTGGAGTAGTGTGTCCAGTTCTGGAATCCCCAACATAAGAAGGATATGGAACTGTTGGAACGGCTCCAGAGGAAGATACGAAGATGATCTGAGGGTTGGAGCACCTCTGCTATGTGGACAGGCTGAGAGTTGGGTTTGTTCGGCCTGGAGAAGAAAAGGCTCTGGGGAGACCTCATAGTGGTCTTCCAGTACCTAAAGGGACTACAGGAAAGCTGGGGAAGGACTTTTTACAAGGGCAAATAGTGATAGGACAAGGGGGAGTGGCTTTAAGTTGGAAGGGGGAAGATTTAGATGAGACATTAGGAAGAAATTCTTCACAATGAGGGTGTTGAGGCACTGTCACAGGTTGCTCAGGGAAGCTTTAAGGTCCCTTCCAGCTAAAACCATTCTATGATTCTATGATGTGACAGCGTGCATTAGGGTTTTTTCAGAAGCTTTTTAGTTTAATTACCTGAGCAAATTTTGCTTTGCCGAATAAGTATGTATAAATATGTGGAATGTTTTGTTCTATTGTCCTTAGATTTGTATTGACAGCTAATAAAAATGTATAGGTTGAAATTATTCATTGTCTTTTATCTTATGCCAGATCCTTTGTAATCTTTTAGCAGTAGATGGTGTCAATGATCCTGATATTCTGGCAATTAATGGAGGTAAGAGGACTTTTGAAAACAACTGTTTGTATGTGATTTAATATGATCCATTTTTTCTAATGCATATTTTTTGTCTTCATTCTAGCTTCTGCAGCACTTGCATTATCTGATATCCCATGGAATGGTCCTATTGGTAAGTAAATATTTTGAAATGATGGATGATTTGAACGCAATAGGAGACTTAGAACCCAGTTCATGCTTTATTTTTCAAGAAGAATCTAAATATAAAGTCCATTATCTCTTATTTCAAGTATTGAAAATGATTTTATAAGGGCTAGGGTTATTGCACTTCAAAGCATTATTTTTCATGGACTAAATATACTTCTGGAAGGATCTGTAATCCAGAAATAGGATAGTACAGAGACCAATAACTTAGTTTTTTCTTTAGGGAAAGTTATTATAAAAGCATTGTTGAGACAATAGCTAGATGAGAATACTTTTTCTCCAGGAATTCAAGAAGAGCTTTATTTCATTGTGAACACTTTGGGGGAAGAGAAATGATCTAGCCAAGAACAAATATGGAGTTGTATTTTCCTTCTGCCTGCTTTTTTTATAGAAAACATGTGCTCAAAGGACTGGAAAAAACAATAGATTTACAGCCTTCGGTGTAATGCTACTTGGCATAGATGCCTTACTCAGTAATACTGGCCAAAAGAAATGCAAGAATAGATAGTTTTGCCATACAGATTTGTTTTTAATGTATACTTAACATGCGATAATTTAAAATTAATCCGTATCTTTAATTATTGGTTTTACTTGTATCATTTACAAAGTAAAATGATGCCTTTAAGAACTTCCTTGTTATGATAGTAATTTTCTGGCATTTCTTTGTAGGTGCAGTGAGGGTAGGACTGGTTAATGGAGAAACTATTATCAATCCAACCCGAAAACAGATGTCTTCTAGTACTTTAAATTTAGTTGTTGCTGGAGCTCCACAAAATCAAGTTGGTAAGTAGGTTAATTTATAATATCTGAGTGTTTGAAAATCAAGTAGGTACATCTCTGCAGGTGTTTTCCTGATCTTTAAAACTTGTAGTTTTATACAGTAGTAGGTAATGATAGATAATTTTTGGTTATGTAAAGTAAATTCCATTATATTTGTGCAGTTTAATGGTACTCAGTATTTGCTCAGTTGAGTTAGATTGCTATTGAACAATCAAATAGTAATTTACTTAATCTTTAACTTTCTGTTCATAGTTATGTTGGAAGCAACTGCTGAGAATATATTGCAACAAGACTTCTGTCATGCCATCAAAGTAGGAGTCAAGCATGCCCAGCACATAATTCAGGGAATTCAACAACTAGTGAAGGAACAAGGTGTTGTCAAAAGAACTGTTCAAAAGTTATTTGTTGCTCCTGAAGAGATTGTGGAATGTGCGAAGAGGTAAGTTCGGAACAAATAATTTTGATGAAAACTCTGTTAAGTGACTCAGAATGCTTATTTAATCATTATTTAATTTGATGAGCTCTGATCAGATATTTTCAGGGGTTTTTTTAGCAAAATAAGATTTTTTGAAAGTTCAGAATTACTTACTGTGTTTTCCATAGAAACATAAGAATATTGCAGCTTTCATGTTTAATACTTATAAGAAGGACAGGACAAAAGAAATACCCTGAAAACCTAGTGAAAGTATAGGAAGTTAATATGCTATTCTTGTGGAATGGTGGCAAGAGGAGTAAAGATGTGCTGGCTTGTATGAGTTTTGCTGTGAAAGTGATTACTAATTTCAGGGAGGTGGCAGGAGAGCGGGCAGGAAGGACAGCTGGAGCTGTAGTATATGTAGTATGTAGTATGGAGCTGGAGCTGGAGTATAAATGTCAGTCTGGTGCTTTCATACTGCTAACGAAAATAAACATTTAGTCCTTAAAAGAAACTAACTATGTAACTATGTTTTAAGCTGTGTTTTCAAAATCTCTTTCTTTTTTTCCAAAAGACTTGCTTTTGACAAGATCTATGTGGTGTTCACAGATTCTAGCCATGATAAAGTAAGTAATCAATTCAAACTTAATTCTTTTCAATTAATACTGTAATGAAACTGTAGTAAAATTTAGTTTCTTTACACAAATGTTAATAAAAACTTTTCTCCTCTGTATGTATTTGCAATATTAATAGTAAATAGTTCTGTAAATTCTTATCTACAGGAATATTTTTAGAACATGATTGATTTTTTAATTGGTGTGACCATCCTATTCCTTATTCCTTGATTTACAGAATGTTAAAACAAATGAAAACCCAACAACCCACACCTCTTTTGTTATTCTGCCCTGTAGAGTTAACTGGTTGCAAATCCTGTGTTCTAGATTTCTAGAGATGAAGCAATTAACAAAATAAGGCTTGAAACAGAAGAACAGTTGAAAGGTATTATTTTCTGCTTTTTTAATATTGAAAGAACGCTTAAATGGATCTAGTGCTGCTTAGAGATAGTGTGCTCCTTGTTGGCCAAGGTATTTTAGTGAAGGTTGTGTAAAACTCATTTCCAACTCAGATGCAATTTCTTTTTTGTACTTAGAAAAATTTCCAGAGGCTGAGCCTTATGAAATCATGGAATCTTTTAATGTGGTTTCGAAGGATGTTTTTAGGAATCTTGTTCTGAATGAATATAGAAGGTAAGTATATCCAGCTCTACTGAATAATATTTGTCAACTTTTTATCCAAGATTATAGTTTTATTGTTCTCATAATTTCTGCTTGTAACTTCAGGTGTGATGGGAGAGACTTGACTTCCCTCAGAGATATTAAGTGTGAAGTGAACATGTTTAAAATGCTTCATGGATCAGCCTTATTTCAGAGAGGTCAAACACAGGTAGTATATTTGAATGTCAGAAGTCATGAATATATTTATCAAAAGCTGAAATATTTGTGTTTTCCATTTAAATGCAAAGTTTCCTTCTTTGCATTCAGAAGATAATCACATCTAAACCATTTTCACTTATTAAAATATATCTGAGTCCGTTAAGACAATAGACAAAGATTGGTTCCTTGTTATGTGAACAGTACAGATGGTAAGATAATATTCTAAGCATGTGTGTCCAGAAAGAATCTGGTAAGCATTATTGTGTCTTAAGACTTTGAAGAATGTCTAGTAACCAGAATTAGAAGCTGTAAGGATTTGCCTCGTTCAGTTCAGGTTCAGGTTGTTAGATTTGGGACACTTTTGGTTGGGTGAGTTTTGTATTGGTGGGAGGTGGTTAGAGGAGAAAAGCCATGCTGAATTGGAAAGCTAAAGTGAAATCAGTTGTTAATAACATAAATTTAAAATCCTATCTTTGTCATCCCTATATGTAGTTTTTTATATTAAGAGATACTTGTTGAAACACAAGTTTTTCATGTGAAATAAAATCTTATTCATTTTCAGAGAAACGGCTCACTCAGTTAATGAGTCCTTGGTATGTAGGGCAGTGCTAAAGTGTGCAAGTCATGAGAAGGGTTTTAAAAGGAATTTCATTTGTTCCCAAATACATAACACAGACTAAAATGGGAAATTGTAAAACAAAAAAATCCTCTTCTTTGCCAAAAGTTTCAGATGTTGGGTCCATTGGATTAAGATTGTACTCCAAGATTTGGTCTGATATTTTTTTATAGCTTGTTGTCTTAAAAGACTGTCAGCCATTGATACAACTTATTGTAGGGTACACGGGTAGTCGCACACAGTGATTTACTCCTCAGTATTGTCCCCTTTTATCCCACTGTAAATAACCCAAGCTGCAAGTCCATGTGATGAACAGGCTTGCTCTTTTGAACATTGTGGTTGCATCTGGCCCTGGCTCTAGAATGAAGTAGTTTGGCTTCTTGTTGAACGAACTGTTCTAGGTCTCTTACCAGGAAAATTAAAATAGTATTTTGAAATGTGATAGCTTGTAAGGTTGTATAATCTTTAAGATTGTGAATAAGTTTTTGTGTGATGAAGTTGCAGAGGCGATGGTATCATATTTGTTGCCAAAATCATTCTTTTTGATTCTTCATAAACAGTAAAAGTTGTGCAAGATGGAAGTGTTTAAGAGAAGGTTATTTACTCCTGTCTGTTTATTCCAGGTTCTCTGTACAGTTACATTTGACTCTATAGAATCAAGTGTAAAATCAGATCTTATCTCAACAGCAGTGAGGTATGTATATCTTTTGGTGTTTTGTCATGGCAGTAAAAGAGGGCGAGCATGAAGCACATTTGATAAGTTCCTTGAATTTAAACATAAATATATGTATTTGTTAGGCCTAAAAAAATGTGTAAAAATCAGACTTTGAAGTGCCCTGTTTTCAAGAGATCTTGGCGATTGTTTTTTGTTAAGATGACATTAATTCCGTAGACACATATTTTGAAATTGGAAAGTATTACAGGTAACATCCAGTCTGATTTTGAGAGAAAGAAAATAGTGAATTACTCTTGATTCTGTAAAACTGTCCATATATCAAGGCTCCTTAAATAAAATCATTGAAAGTTGATTGTTGCTTTGTTTCAAGTATTTATCATCATACTTGAAACTTGATGTGTATTCTGCTCATTTAATCTGTTTCTCACAAGTTGTGCTCGATAGGTTGGATACACAAAGCCCATGAAGTTACTGCTGTTGTTTGTGAAGTTTGGTTCAAATGGAAAAAACATGAAAAAGCAGATAATTTTGGGGAAGAGGCTTCTCCAACTGAATCAGTCTATCTAAATATTCTCATTTTGTCTCAAAATGAAAATGTTCAGAGATTAAAATAGTTGTGTTCTTTTTTAATGGAGGATGAAAATTTAATGTAGGATGTATCAAGCGAGTCCTTTGCTGTCAACATTTTGATGCTGAGGGCTAACTTGTTGGGCATGGGACTCTCCTTCCCTTTAAAGCTGCAGTTCAGTGTTCTCATCCCACCACTGTGGGATCTTTTACATTTTAGTGTGCCAGCTTTGCTTTAGTTAAATTTTTTGGACTAGAAGTGTTGGCCCATGTTCTGTAATTTTGGTATCCCTGGTAATTAGTTTCTGTGTTAAAAAATGGGATTTAATTAGCAGTCATTAGGTTGCTTCACGAATGAGAGAGGTTGTATCTATAAGAAACTACAGGCAAGTCTTGACTTGAAGCAGCTTTGTTTATAGATTAGCTTTTTGGATTTATTGCTAAGAGTAAAGTCTTTTGGTACTCCATTACCTTTTGTGAGCACGGGCTTTATTTAGTTGAGAGCTTTTTTGTGATTATGGAGACTTTCCATTTTCCTTGCGAGTGCTGACATTTCTGAGCCCTTATTGCAATGTGAACAGGAAGGTCTTGAAGTTTAATTCTTTTTGGGTTTTTCCCTTCCTTCAAACACACCCAAACCATAAAGTACTGATAGGCCTATTCTGTTCTAAACAGCTGGGGTACTGTTTTAACGATGGTTAACACATGAGGGCTTTTTTCTTTGTAGACTACACTTTTTTTATTTGTTTACTACATAGAAAAACTTAGGGAAAATGCAGGTGATCAGCAAGTGCAATGCTTTATTATTTTGACTGGGTCTATTTTTAAGCATAAATTAATATTATTTTATTTATTACCTATTGTATGTTACAATGGTTGCTCTTTTTTGACATGTTCTTGTTTTTAATTATTAGTGGAATAAAAGATAAAAACTTCATGCTGCATTATGAGGTGAGTGTTTTACTATGTCACAGCTTTTGCATGATTCACAGAAGGGCTTATTTTTTTGCTTTTAAAGGTGAAATTGCTCATTTCCAAGGACATAAATTCTCTCTAGATTTGCTACAATTTATTTCTAATTAATATGTGAATTTATACTGCAGTTCAAGAACAAAAGTGCTGCTTTCCTAAAAAGCACTAGATCATTGATGAATTGCCATTTTATACAGCTTTTTTAATATCTTAAAATTAGGTTAGCTCCTTAGGAATGGGTTATCACTGAAAACGGGATTAACCTGCTCTGTTATTTTTAGTAAACTCTATTAATAAGTTCAGCTGCCACACTACACCAATAGTAAATAAGAGCTTTTACATCTTGAATCTCTCAGCCTTTGAACTTGCCCAAAGGGTTTCATAGAGGTGGCAGGCATATCTGGTTCCATTATCCATATGACAGAAACAAAACTTCTGATATCTTGACAAGTTTAATTGGAGTTAGCTTGCTGTGTTGTTTTCAACTACCTGGCAACTGCTTTATTCTCTTGTTCTGTGGAAGTAAAACATTTACTAAACACTACCTAAACTGGTCCTGCTTTGCAAACGACTGATAAGAACTCAGGTCGTGATTTGATTTTTTTTTTGTAATTTGTTTTTACCTTGAGAGGCATCAAAACTTGAAAGACTGTTTTTTTTTTTCTAAGTGTGTGTTTTGAAATGAGGAAAAACCCTCTAATTTCTGTATAACATTTTTTACTTCATAGTTTCCACCTTATGCAACTAATGAGATTGGCAAAGTTTCTGGTATGAATAGAAGAGAACTTGGGCATGGTAAGTTCAGCCTGGAGAAGTCCCATGCTGTAACTTTTAATATTTTATGTGTTTGTTTTTATTTATGGAGCACTTGATGTTTCTTCAAACAGGTGCACTGGCTGAAAGAGCTTTGAAACCAGTCGTTCCCCAGGATTTCCCATTCACAATACGAGTTACTTCTGAAGTCTTAGAGTCAAATGGTATTACAGTTTTCCTATTTTTAACCTAGTGCAAGACATTAAATTTAATTCTTAAAATAGCTCAGGTTTGACAAACTTGAACTGTAGGCATTTTAGGTAGTAGATTTTGTTTATGACGTTCTTAATCTTGATAGTTCTACTACCTGAAGTACTTAAAATGAAAAGGATTCCTAAGGTCATGATCAATGGATCTTTCTTTCAATTTTTATAACAGCACAGTATCAGTATGAAATGTAAATGTAATTCTGAGTTTAATAGAATTGTATTTGGTGCATTTTTATGCTACAGAGTGAGGAAAATATATAGGCATTTGTCTGAGACCCGTTCTTCAGTGTTTAATCACAGCCAGTACCCTCACTGACTTAGACATAACTTCTCCTGTTTGTCTGTATTGTTCTTTTCCATCTCTCTGGGTTGGCAGAGAGCTTATCCATGTCACCTTTCTGCATATTCCCCTGTGCGGCAAGGGGCTCTCCAAGGTCCACCCTCTGTTTCCTAGCACTGTAGCAAAATCAGGTGGTGGCAGAAGGGGTTAGTGGAGAAAGGGACAAGTCCTATATGTAGCTGTCTGTGAAATCCACAGATTCCTTGTCGGGTATATTTAATATTAATCATGATGTTTGTTGGGCTTTTTTGGTATCAGTCTCATGAAAGATTTGAACTATATTATTCATTTCTTGTTAAAAATACTGTGCTACAGAAAATTTCTAATTGCAATTATTTATTGTAGTATGTGTGTTGCTATACGGTATTTTGTAGCTAGCAGCAAGCTGATTTTCAGACTGACATTGAAGGATATCACTAGCAGGGTTTTTTTCAGTTATATCTGAACAATGTTTAATACTTTTTTCTTTCCTCCCTGTATTCTCACTCTGTAGGGTCCTCTTCAATGGCTTCTGCATGTGGTGGAAGTTTGGCATTAATGGATGCAGGTACAAAAATATGGCTCTTCTAAGGATATAATAATGTGTTATAGTATTTGGAAAGTATGAAAAGTTATAAAAATGTATTTTTATTTACCACTATTAGGAGTTCCAGTATCAAGCGCAGTGGCAGGTGTAGCAATAGGTCTCATTACAAAAGCCAGTCCAGAAAAAGGAGATATTGAGGACTATCGTTTGCTGACAGATATCCTGGTAAGTGTTTCTAGCATCATTGGTTTTATTGCTGCTTAATTCTGTAAAATACCCTCTATGACCTAATTTTGTAACATTTTACCCAGTTAATTCTGGAACATGGTGCTACTAGAAATATTGAATAGTTTTACCTTCTCTGTTTTGTGTCACAAACTCCACTTATTTCAAAAAAACTCTGTGAAATGTCCAGTTGTGTTTCATAGGTTTTTGTAATTAGTTATTTATTTTAAGCTCTCGTAAGCTCTTTTTCCAATGAATTTTGTATTTTCTCTTGGGGAAAAAGAGGTTAATAATTCTTGAATACTTTAATTTACTGGAAGACAAGATATATTGAATGAAAATGAGCAAAGTTGCTGGGAGGGGGAGATGCACATTATCATGCTGCTGCTGCTGCTTCCTCCTTTGGCAGCCACTGCTACTACAAAATCAGCTGTGGATCTGTTGTTCAGAAACTAGTCCACAAAAGCTCTTAACTTCTAAGGACAGAAAGTAATGGGTTTAAACATGATCAGCAAACGCAGGCTGAAAAAAAAAAACACGAGTCTTGAAATCAATTCCAAATTTGCAGGACTGCTTTGTGAGTTGTTGGAAGGTACAATGTACTTTTAGTATAATGAGACTTGACAGCGGGATAAAGTTATTCCAATTTGCTTTCTTTCTGTCTGTGCTGGTAGGGAATTGAAGATTACTATGGTGATATGGATTTCAAGATGGCAGGAACTAATAAAGGAATAACTGCCTTGCAGGTATTGTAAAACTAAATCTTTCTAAAATGAAATTCTGAAAATGTATCTGAAAAAGCTTTCCTTACATACTGATGTCACTTAACTCTTTTCATAATAGGCTGATCTAAAACTGCCAGGAATACCAATAAAAATTGTAATGGAAGCTATTCAGCAAGCTACAGGTAGGTCCGTAGTTGTACCCATTTTATCACAGTGAATGATAAATTGTATTAAATTCTAAGTTTTATGAAACTAAATAATAAATTATTAAATTTTTTTATCTCATTGTGGAAAAAAGCTGCTATCTTCAAAAAAAAAAAAAAAAAAAAGATCTGTTTTGCGTGTTGTTGTATTTCAATGTAGGCACCTCATACTAGATAGCTTTTTCTGTCAGAGGAGAGCATTCGTTCTCGAAAAATCCAGGCCCCCTCCTACTACACTTAAGTTTCGTATTATTCTATGTAATGTCAGTGAAATTGTCTGCTACTCTTGGAGGTTACTTTTAATAAGAAGAGGACAAAATATTACACTCGGCAAGTGGTGCAATACTAACGAGCCATAGCCTAGTACAATGGGCAACTTGTTTTGAAAAATGCAGTGACGTTAGCAGCATAGCAAAGTGGGGCAGGGGGGATGGAAACTTATACAGAAGAGCAACATGAGGGCAGGGGAATATATTCTGAAATAATTAGATGCAATATTTTGGATTTGACTGATGCAAGTACAATTTTACCAAGCCATGGCAGTTTTATAAAGTCTTTGTCACGCTGTATTCAAACTGTATGTGTTAAGTTGGGGTGAAAAGGTTTGCTCCTTGCTCTGCAATAAATTGCTAAAAAGCATTGTTAAAATAAGCTCCAGGCTAACTTCAGCGTAACTTCAGACCAATTTTTAAACGTTTCTTGAGCAATGAGTTCTTGGAACTTAAATAAAAGTCCATGTCATCTCAGGGGGATTCATGGTTAAGATGGAGCAGCTTTGTACCCTATGAATAATGTGGGTAGCAAAGGCTGATGTGCAGCTTTGTGCACTGAAGCTCTGGATTGGTTTTGATTGGTGGAAGTAGGAAAGGGAAGAGGCGGCATCTGTTGCTAGTTAAATGGATAAAGTGTTACCATAACACTGAAAAGGATTTGGACTAACATGCAAACATCCTATTACGTGACTTTTTTTTTTTTTTAATCCAACATAATAGTGTTATTAAAAAAACAGCAAAATATTTGTTCAGCTCTATTTGCTGTTGACATTTACTACTGTGTTCTGAAGTGTACAGCTAAAATGTTCTTGAGCCATATAAAAAACTGAAGCTGCAAGCTTTAATAAGGATTTAACTAGTTGTGAGAGAAAATTTTCATCTTGATTATAATAGAAAGATTTTAGTAAGAAAATCCTTATTATAATGTAAGAACTAGTGATTCCTATTCAGTGGTCTATCACTTCAAGCAGCGCAGCTTAAGTTCCAGGCCAGAGTATCACAACTTAACTAATTAAAGCTCACACAGTGTTGCTCTTATCAGTACTCTGATTTATTTAAATAATATCCTGAAACAGAACTGTATGTAATGTTCTAGGCTGCATAAAATCAATAAATGTGCAGAAAGCATAGGGTTTGTATGCACAGAGCATAATGTTATACTGCAACAAACATGTGCTAACCGAAATGTGTTAAGTTACCACGAAAAATTCTCAAGTTAGGTAGGAGGCAGATTTTATGAATGGATGTTTGTCTACTTTATAACAAAAACTGCATCAATTTATTTTAATTGTATACAAAACTCTCTATTTTTCCTTCTTCCGCCTCCCCAACCTCCACAGCTGCAAAAAGGGAGATTTTACAAATTATGAACCAAACACTGGCAAAACCCAGACCTAACAGAAAAGAAAGTGGACCAGTTGTAGGTAATGTTAAGTTATAATTTGATATTAATTCATACCTTTTATAATTACCTTTTTAACAATAGGCTGCTGCTTAAAACTGCTCTTTTTTACTGAATGCTTGTTTTATGTTTCTGCCTCTTGGGGTTATTTTTTCTTTGGATTTCTCAAGGTGGATTTTTATTTTTAATTACCATGGGGGCCCAGCACTATATTATTTCATTTTACTCCAGAAAACAGAATTAAACTGAAATTGTGTGAAACGCTCACAAGATCAGGATGGATATAGATGTCAGTATTGGTGTAGTGTAAGGTAATTTATACTCATCAAACTATTTGTATTCTATGTTTCCATTTATTTCAATTTTTAAATGTAATTACATCAATGTATAGCAAAATAATACAAGTAACTATAGAAGATTAAAACGTAAGTGAATGTGATTTTTGTGATAGCTTTCAAGTTTATTATGTTTAGCATTTCAAAGTATTTTAAAATATTTCAGAAACTATCCATGTTCCATTATCAAAAAGATTAAGATTCGTTGGTCCTGGGGCATATAATTTGAAAAAGCTTCAAGCACAGACTGGTAAGACATTATTACTTCCTGTGATGATTTGTCCTAATGTATTATTAGCTTCTCTTCTCTATAGGAATGTTACTAGTGTGGAGTTTTCACTAGTGGATATTGGTAGCACAGGTATTACTAGCATAGCTATTGCTGAATCTTAATATTATTGTTTATGCCCTTTCAGAAACTCTTAAGTAGCTGACTTTAAACTTCCCAAACTTTTATGTAGACCATCTCCACAGAACTGGCATTTGTGCTTCAGCAGCAACAACGTAATCAGTAGATATGAAGAACTATTAAGAGAAAAGGGTAGTTTTTAATTAGTGCCTTATGCTGCAGACTGCAAAACAGTCTTTGCTTTCAGACTTGTATGTTTAGCTGTTCCAATTCTCAGTCCAAACTGAGTTAGTACTGTATCTTGATAAGACATGTGTGTCTTCTGAAGAGCTAAGTGAAACTTACTTCAGCTCCACTTAGTTGTGTAGATTTTATTTGTAAAAGTGCTTGAAGTTTGTCTTGCAGCAGGAATTCCCAGGAGTTTGGTGCACATATGATGATGTTTTTCAGGGCTTGCAGAAGAGGCAATGAAAGGTTCTTCTAGGGACAGTATTGCAGATCATGTTGAATGAAAGATGGGAAGTCAAACAAGTCTGATAATAAATACACTGATCAAATCTATGGAGCATCTCTTCCAGTAAACTGAAGTTTTTGGCTGTGGTTAAGAGGGCACGATGAGCTTTTTCCTACAGTGCTCATTGACTGTATTCATAGGATTCTGTGAAGAGCTTGTATATACTGTTAGTATGCTGACTTACGTTAGAAACCCACTATCACGTTGTAGGGGTGACCTGTGCTGGGCTTAAACCAGTAGCGAGTAGTCTGACAAAAATTCCCTGACCTTGTTATATTTCTTGGAATAAATTAATTCTGTTTGTTTACACAGTGGTTTGACCTGCCTGATCTTAAGTGCCAAATTCAAAATTGATGTCTTTTTCACTAATAGGGCAATTGATGCTTTGCTTGAGATAAATGCAGGCCAAATGGAGGTCGTTCAGAATTAGGCCTACAGCTTGATGTTGTGGTTACTCTTAGGAATTAGTGAATGGTATTTGTAAAGTGTTAACTATTTTTGAGAGGCTTCATCTTAAACATTTGTGCAAACAAATCAAAGCAGTGAAACTAGACATAGCCCACCCTTACCATTTCTCCAATATGATGAAGGCAATATTCAACCAATAGTGAACCATGATATAGCAGAGGTGAGTTTCTGCTGTGATTATTATTAAACACATCAGACTTCTTTCATGAGCACTTATTTGTAAATGTAAAGTCTTTCCCTTTATTGTTTAATATAGTAAAATGTCCTCACATGTTTCCTACTTTATAAAGCTACAAATTAAAATAGGCTGATGTTTGTGGTGTATCAAGTAGATGTCCTACTTCAGCTGCTTTGGACTTGAAACTCCTTTAATGCTCTAGTTAGCTTAATTGGTGCTTCTCAGGAGGATTAGAATGGAGAAAAATCATATTTCGTTTGCTTACAAGCCCAAACAGTCTCTTGGCCAAAAAACTAGCCTAGAGGTGCAAAGAATTTTACTGTGCACTCTTACTCTGTTCTGGCTCTGAAACACTTTAATTTCCATCAGGTCTTAATGAAAGCTATAGTTTTATCATAAAAAATGTCTGTGACATTCATTCATAGACACTGAGATTTATTCATAAAAACAAAATTCTCTCGACTCTCTTCCTATCATAAAAGGACTATAATAATAATTGTGCAAATGTGAATGGTCCCATGTGGAGCACAAGCCTGTCTGGGTATTTAGCAAGCATACCTGAACTGTGGTTTCCATTCAGTTGCTTGAAAAGCTGTCCAGCGCCTAATCTGAAGAGCGATATTTGAAATGATGAGGACTCTGTGATCTTTGTGAGTGTGTGCAAAATCGCTTCGCTCTATGCAAGTCTTTACTGAGTGAAACATTTCTGCTTGCTGAAACAATAATGTTCACCTCGATCCTCTAATTACATTCTGTTTCAAAGGTGTAACTGTGAGTCAGCTGGATGAAGAGACATATTCTGTGTTTGCCCCCACACCTAGTGCTATGCATGAAGCAAGAGAATTTATCAGTGAAATCTGCAAAGATGATGTAAGCACAGACTTTTGTTGTTAGCTTTTTCAGTTTGCTTTTTGTGAATTTGCATCTTACTGTTTTCTTTTTCTCCCCTTACAGCAGGAAGTTAATTTGGAATTTGGTGCAGTTTATACAGCCACAATAACTGAAATAAGGTATGACAAGTGGAGTTGAAGTAGAAATTAATTTATTTACATAGCTATATTCCTGGTGCCTAAATGAGATATAAAATAATTGATTTTTAAGAATATCAAACTTATGCTGGTGACATTGGCATCTGTATAATTCCTGATTTTTTTCTCTTGAAAATATTATTCTGGATTTTTAATAAGGCTGTTTATTTTTGCTGTTTAGTTATTAGAAGTACTCTATAAATAGTAAAACCTAAGGCCTTTTTTTTTGTCTTTGTACCTGAGAGAGATGGTAGGAATTTGCTTTTCACTTTTTTTGCAAGACAAATATTGGATTGAAATTACGTGCACTTTTTGGATGGTATTTACTGCTGAAATTCTGTTCTGAAGTACATAAAGTAAAATGAGTGGGCGTGTTATGGTTGGTATAAGGTTTTTTAAAAGGGAGAAGTACAGTCTTGTTTGTGAAGAGTTAACTAGTGCTCGCTTTGGGGTCAATATACAGAGTAAAGACTTCTGTGAGTGTATTTTGAAAGATCTGTGGTGGTTTTGTTACAGAGATTCTGGAGTAATGGTAAAATTGTATCCGAACATGACACCAGTGCTACTTCACAATTCACAACTTGATCAAAGAAAGGTAATAAGTGTTTAAACAAGTATAAACTAGACATTTGTTTTTAACCTAGTCTCACAAAACATAGCCTGGATTGGCTGTAACATGTACTGCTGGTCTAGCATCCAATTTCATGCTTAAAGCTGTGTTAGATTAGCAGCACCTTTTTGTTTAACCTGTGCTTTCCCTCTACTTAAAAGCTGCAAACAATTTTAACTGTATGCCTGCCACAATGCTGCTGTCTGTGCTTTCATGCACATTGCTAAGTTCCTTAGATCTGCAATATCCTTTTCTGTGTAACATTTAGAAACCTGTTGTTCGTAAGATAATCTTGAGACACTGATTGTCTGAAATGTAGCATGAGGAATCCCTAAAAGAAAGAACTTTTATAAATAACCTTTCAAAATTAACCACACTGAAATTATTTTTTCTGAAAAACACTGTGTTCTAGATTAAACATCCTAGTGCCCTGGGATTAGAAGTTGGACAAGAAATTCAGGTAAATATTTTTTTCAACTTTCAAATGCTATGCAAACTACTGATCATATTTAAGAATTTGTGTATATTCTTTGTTTTGTTCTCATGAAGAAAATATTTTGCCAGTTGAGATTCCCTTTCTGTACTGGTTAAAGGCCTGATCACTTCAAATTATTTGGCATCTTAGTATTTAGGCACCACATTAATTTGACAGATCAATATAGGCTAAATGGTGCCTATTGTTTATGGAAAAATTGGAAAGGAAAAAAAAACCACCGCCACACCATCTTTTCAGGAAAGTTGTATTTCGAGCTCTTGAGGTTGGTCAGTCTTAAAGTTGTTTGTTTTCTTAACAGGTTAAGTACTTTGGACGTGATCCAACTGATGGTAGAATGAGGCTGTCACGTAAAATTCTACAGTCACCAGCCACAACCGTGCTTAAAACCCTAACTGACAAAAACAGTATTGTCTTGGGAGGTACCATTTCAGAGTCATCGACTTCATCCCAGTGACAGGTGAGGCCAGAGGAACAACTTAAGATGGCTCAATACTGGACTTCCTTTACAACTGTCATAAAGAGTTGTTTCAATCTGGATTTATATCATAGAGTTACCCTTTAGTGGTGTGCAAATACTGCTTGTCAGTTATAATACAGCATGTCATAAGTTATCAACAGCTCTTTCATGTACTGCAGTTGGAAAGAGCCTGATATTATACAATTGCTTCAAATGCCTTGACACTTTCAGGCAACATAGATAAGTGTGCTCTCTCCAAAACACACTTAGATATTGTAGATTAACAAGTATGTAAGAGTTCACTGTTCTCTACTTTAGCACTTTTTTTTTAAGTTAAAAAAAGGGAGGGGGGGAGTGGTATAGAGGAAAGAAGAAAAAAATAAACTGTTTTCTTGGAAGTTTTGAGCCAATTAGTAGAAACTTCTCGGTCACTCTCAGTCAATGAATGGAATGCCCAAAGTTCTTCACTAGAACTCGTTTCCCAGCATGTATTTGACTGTCAATAGAGTTATGCCTAAACCTTTCCCAAAACTGTTGTGTATGCATTTTTTTCCTTAGGAAGCTACTAGAACAGGAAAGTGTCTGATGGTGAAATCCAAAGCAGTTACACAATGAGACTGGCAAATGGAAATGCCATGCACCAGTGATAACTTCAGGCAATCTGTGGCATCTTCTAGGAAGGATTTACAACACTAGAAGAAACTTAAATTAACTGAAGAAATGTTTAAGAAATACTTTTGAATTTCATGCATTGATATGAGTTGGTTACAGAGTATTTTCTGTCTCTTTCAGGAAAAAAAGATGCAGTCGTTTTTGGAAATACAAGTGACCTTTGCTAGAATCTGCAGATGTCTTCGCAAGAATCTGCAGGTGGATGGTAGCGAATCATATTTTTAAAATAGACATTATTTATGCTTAGAGGTGGTGTAGAATTTCAGTCTTCAAAATGATTAAAAATTCTTTTAAAGTAAAACCAATAAACAACCAATGCTCGTATCTTGTGTAACAAGAACATGGAAGTGTATAGACTGAAGAGCAGGTTACATTTCAATGCTTAGGGTTCTTCTTACTATCACCTCAAAATAAAAATGTAAAGATCAGAAGGAAATATTTAGCAGTTATTTCCTGGGAGAAGAAATTATCCTACATACTTCATTAAGAGGCACACTTGGCCAAAGGTTTATTGGCTTCTCAGCATAGAAGATTGAAATGTTGAGCAGAACATTAAGGCTTAGAGGTATCACCTTTAATGCTGTTCGACACTGTTTCAGATAAATACAGCAATAGTGGTCATAAGGTGCAGGCTTGTAAAATAGCTGAGCAGAATGGGGACAAAACGAAGAACCTGGCTGAAACATCATAATTTATTATCTGGGTTTGTTAATGCTAAATTTTAAATTATGTAATTAAAATAATTGTAATGGAATAAACGATTGATGTGATAAATATTCCCCCTGAAACACTCTCATTAAGAGTGTTGGAATTCCTCTGTTGATTATGTTCCATCAGTGGGTTCACTGGTCTGTCTTGGATTTGAAAACATTTCCCATGGGCTCATGCATACTACTTGTTTTTCTACTGTGAGATACAGACTTTGGTTTTCAAAGAGGTGTCATTTCTGATGTTTGCCAGTTTGTATGTAGAACTAATAAGAAAACCAGCTTCCCACCTGATGGCAAATGGGCTCTGGACCTCCTGAAAGAAAAAAAGAAAGCACTGGGGAGAGGAGAAATGTGAATGTACAGTAAAAAATTGCTCTGCCTTTTTTTTATTTTAAGTTAAAATATTAAAGAGGAAAAATGACTGGCCTGCTTCTGTATAGTTGTCTGTCTGTCTTTTATCATTTAAGATTGAAAAATCTTTTTGAGGACTGTATTCTGTTATTTCTTAGTAAGAATTCTAATATCCTTGCTTACTGTAACTTAACTTAATTGACTGATACCTTGTTCGTTACATATTTTGGGTAGTGTTAGTGAAATAATGTAGGCAAATGCTAAAATTCCCAAACAAAAGCTCTTCAAACATTCTCATTTTTTATAACTATTCTCAGAAACTGACATCTGCAATCTAAGTGGTTTTCCAAAGTTTATCTTCTTTTATTGTAGAAAAATTTCCATAAAGCTTCTTTTGTAGTAGAACACATGGATGCTCTAGTTACTAAAATACTACATAAAGTACTAACTTTAGAGGCTTTTTTGGTTTAGCTAGCATGTTACTAGTGAGATGCTCGCATTTGAATCTGTGAAAACTGATGATTTAAGAGCAAAAGAATCTGATTCTTTCCTGTAGAAGTATTTTCTTGCCTCCAGTAATAGGAGTATTAACGATTTTTGGTGGGTGACCCTCTCAGTGAATCAACTATTGGAGTTCTGGGGGATTTTCTGTTTGTTAGATGTTGAAATAGGAAGACGACTTCTTATGTATCTGTAACAGAACCTGTACAGTCATCTTGACTTTCTGCACTTGTAACAAGTTTTAGGCCCTATGGGAAGGGATGGGAAAAAAATATGCTTGGGAACTGTCTGGGAGGAGCACAAACCAGCTGCTCTTACCTGAGGAGAGAAGTTCAATGGGAGAGCCAAGAATTAAGTAAGCATGTGCTAGTCTGAACCATCCTGGAGGGAAGGCAGGCTGGCTTCTGACAACCCAGGTTCACCTGAGAACCATAAGTAGTAGCAGGTTGGACCGTGGCAGGAGACACTTGACTCTCGTATGATATCGGCTATGATCAGAGAGCAGGTAGGTTAATAGTGCTTGAGAGAGCCAGCTGAGCCCTATTGCAGCAGCTGTTTTTTCATGTTTTACATAGTGATTGTTGTCTCTACTCCCCTAGATAATTAGCTTCTTTAATGACCCATCTTAAATGGAGCCATTGGAAGGAATTGATTTGGAAGATGAATCTGGGCAGTTGCAGCATTACACCAGCTCAAGAGAGGCAGAAATGTGTTTATTTGACAAAGATGAAGTTTCCACCTAGGCACAAAGCTTCAGGAGCAGAGGTATCTTCAAATGCCAGCAATAAGTATTACAAGTACTATAATAAAGGTGTAAGAGCTGGCCTAATTGTAATTCTGGAATTACATGCCAGAGGGAATGGTACAGTCTCTTAATTTCACTCCAAGACATTTGAAATTATTTAGAAATAAGTTGTCTGTCTTGCTTCTGAAAACAAAAAAAAATGAGCTCCCTGCTGCTCCGTGTTGTGACACTTGATAACTTGCTCTGTTTGCAGACTGCCCTAAAAGAATTCTTTGTTTTGATGAACAGTCTACTACTAACTAACAGCTCTGGCTTGGCGCTGTGTGACAGTGGAGGGAGATGTACTACTGGCAGGTGCAACACTACAATGAAAAGTGCTGCTTTGCTTTCTCTGAATCTTACAGTGCAGAGATTCAAATGTATTGCTTTCCTGGTCTTTTTACCTTAGTTCTAAGGCAGATATGTAAGAGCTGCTGGGACAAGTCTTGCATATCTTCTTCAGGCAAAGCCCTCCAAAATTCACTTGCTTTTTATTGGTATCGATGACAAGATCATGCTGCCGTTTCTAACACCTAAGGCTGTGGAGTCCTGGATGCTGTTCTAGGCGAAAAGGAGCGCTGCATCTGACGGAATGCAATCTGGGTGTGTCTGGAGTGGCGTTTTTCTACAGAGGTCATTTATTTCATGCCTGGAGAGGTCATGGATTTATTTCACAGCTTAAGCAGAGAAATAGTTTTTCATGCCCCTTCTGGTTCGTGTATCTCCTGCTCTTGTAGCTATTCGCCAGTATAAGATTTGCTACAGAACATTCTGCTGTGATTTCTTGCTATTCTGCATATCTGGAGAAGTACTGCATCTGATCTTGAGAGGGGAGAGGTCACTCTTAGTTTTATGCAATTGGTTTAAAGAGCTAAAAAGCATGCATAGAAGTCTTGCAGAGATGAGAGAGAGTTCACGAGTGTCAGACGTCCTGAAGCAGCAATCTGCTGTTCCTTTCGAGTTTTGTGGTTCTTGTTTTTTTACATTTTACTGAGCTTTCGCTCAGGCAGAAATATGCCCAATGTGTAAAACCTTGAGGGGATCAGGCCATGTAATGCAGACATGTAGCAGGGAAGGCTTGTGTGGAACCCAACTGTAAACTGCTTAAGTCTCTCAAACCACAGCTGGTGAAAGCACGAATGTAACATGGCCTTTTGTGCGGTTACTGACCTTCATCCATAAGGATACAATGCGCACAGCCTAAATACGTTCCTACATTGTTCACAGCTGTAGATAAGTGTATGTGATAGTTCTCAGAGGTGCAAAGAAAACTCGGGACTACGTATCTTCAATGGCCCCTGTTAAAAATTAACATGGGGCCTTGATGGGGGTTGAATACTTGTGTTGCAGAACCCCATTAAGGACGCTTCTCTTCACCTTTCTTGGAGGTGGGTTGTTTTGTAGATGTTAAATAAGCAGCATTGACCAGTCCTCAGATGCCTCTTGAGGAACATAAAAGGCTTTTCGGCTGTCTTGCACCAAGCAATCAGTGGCTGTCACACACTTGGTGTGCAGAATGGGTAAATTTTAAAGAGTCATGTTACAATGAATGTCACAGCAAAAGCTGAGACTTAAGCGTTATGTAGATACAGAATTTCTAAATCTGCCTAGAAAATGTTTTCCTTAAGTATGGAAAGATTGCACATGATTACTTAAAGTGTCATATTCTGTAGTAAACTTTTTCTTTCCCTTCATCTGGAAGAAGACTGAACTTACACCAGAGAAATGCCAGCCCTGTAAGTTAAGAGCTGTACCGGTGTAACTGCTTTTGCCATTAGGCAAGAGCTAGAAAAGTCTCCCTTTGTCTGGGAATGAGACACACCCTGGCCCTGGGAGCCCTTGCCCTCCCATCTCCCTTTGCCTTTCTAGCCTGAAAGATTTTCTTCTGAGATACTTCCAACCCTCCCCAAAGTCCCTGCTGTTTCACACAGCTTGACTTCATGGACATTTTTGTGCCCTCTTCCCCTATTCCCATGTGAACACTGACATGTAATTGTATTTTACTGTTAGTACAGCAAAAATGCGTAGCTGGTTTTTGGTATGGAAAACTAAGATTTACAAGCTTCACAATGCTTGGCAAGTCGCCTGTCTTAAGTTGTACAGTGTTTGTAAGGACTAATTAAGCATGTTTCTCTCATTGAGAAGCTTCACAGAACAGCTTCAGTTCAGCTTTCGAGCCTTCTGTACAGCGGTACAAAGCATGGGAGTGTGCAATGAAATGCATGTTATGGTGTAGGAGTTACTGCATGCCCTGTTGTGGTGAAGAGTTAAGGTGGCTAAAGGAGGTGCTACAGAACAACCTGGCTGCTATTTCTGTGGTGTGAGGGGAAACTTTTTCTTCCAAATGTTCAGCTCTAGGCCCTATACCAGCTGCAAGCTGTGTTATTGAAAGTACCCTGGCATGGATGTGGATTTTGCCTATCAGTTTGTGTTGTGGCCGTGGCCTTTCCATCATGTGAATGGGGATGCTACATCTGTGCTGCTCCCAGCTTTTAAGACAGACTTAAAAATATGAATATATTTATTATTTTAAATTATTTTTAAGGGGTGAAATTGTTCACATCAACCATAGGCATTATATGGCTGAGAAGCACAGCCCTGCTCTCCAAGGTGCACGAATGGGGGTCCTCTGTCTGTGCTACCAGCTTTTAGGACAGATGTTGCAGTTTCAGTTCAGGAACTTACCACCGATTGGCAGCCACAGTGCTGAAACTCAACTGAGTTGAGTTTACCTGTCTGATGGGCACAAACTGAAATGCAGGAGGTTCTGTCTTAGCATAAGGAAATGCTTTTTTTTACAGAATCACAGAATACGCTGAGTTGGAAGGGACCCACAGTGATCATCAGGTCCAGCTCCTGTCCCTGCATAGTACAATTCCAACATTCACACTGTGTGCCTCAGGGCGTTGTCCAAATGCTTCTGGTATAGTGTCAGGCTTGGTGCTGTGATTCCTTCCCTGAGGAGCTGTTCCAGTGCTCTACCACTACCAAAGGTGAAGAACCTTTGTCTAATATCTAACCTAAGCCTCCCCAGCACATTTTCCTGCCATTCTCTGTGATCCTATCACTGGTCACCAGAGAGAAGAGATCAGTGCCTGCTCATCTTCCTCCCCTTGTGAGGAAACAGTGAACTGCTCTGAGGTCCCCCTTCAGTCTTCTCCAGGGTACAGACCAAGTTACTTCAGCTGCTCCTCATATGGCTTCCCCTCTAGACCCTTCACCAGATTTGTGGCCTCCTTTGGGCACTCTCAGGTAGCTTTAGATCCTTTATAATAATGCGATGCCCAAAATGCACCCAGTACTCAAGGTGGGGACATACCAGTGCAGAGCAGGGTGGGACAGTGCCCTATCTCAGCTGGCTGGCAATGTTGTGCTGGATGCACCCCAGGATACGATTGGCCCTCTTGGCTGCCAGGGCACACTGTTGGTTTGTGTTCAACTTCATGTCAACCAGAACCCCCACATCCCTTTTACACAGCCTCTCGCTCCCCAGTCTGCATGGACACCCAGGGTCGCTGTGTCCCAGGTGCAAAACCTGGCACTCGCCCTTGTTAAACCTCATGGGGCTGGTGATTGCCCATCTCTCCAATTTGTCCAGATCCCTCTGCACGGCCTCTTTGCCCTCCAGAGCATCAATAGTTCCCCCCAGTTTTGTGTCATTGACAAACTCGGTTAGTAAACCCTTGAGTCTTGCGTCTAGGTTGTTCATGACCCTCTCCAGTACTTTTTTCCTGTGAAGGTGCCTGAGTAATGCCTTTGGTTACACGAGGAAGTTGTGGATTTTCCTTACATAGAGATAACTCAGAAACCATCTATACACAGCCCTGGGTAACCAAGTTGAGGTGGCCCTGCTGGAGCAGAGGGGTTGGGCAAGATGACCTCTAGAGGTCCCTTCCAACCTCAACTGATACTGAGAATGCTGAGTAATTTCGGAGTTTTAGAAAGCACACATCCTTTATTTCCATGCTGGATGCATGAGGGAATGATTCCCATCAATCATGCGTAACCAGACGAGCTGGGGACAGAATAGATTTCCTGCTCACATGCACATCTATAAAATTCTCCAGAAATCTTATATATATTCCATTATGTTCCAAGAACTACTTTGAATTTTATTATGAGCTTTGCCACAGCCAAAGCTCTGCAAATTGCAGCTTTGGAGCCAGATCTCTGTCTGACCTCGCGTTTTGGATAGGGAATGGCTGCAGACAGAGGTGATGGTAGAAGCCACATCGGTTCATCACACACCATGCTTTAACACAAGACGTTATCACTGAGTTACACAAGGCTTTGGTTACACAAGGGAGTTGTGGATTTTCCTTCCATACTCGAAACCATCTACACGCGGCCCTGGGCAACCAACCGTAGGTGGCCCACTTTTTGTGATCGTAAATGTTTCTCGTAACGCACTCATCGATCTGTGACCCCGACGCCCCGCGGCCGGCGTTCCCGCGGCGATGTGTCCGCCGGCGGCCGCCGTAGCCCCTGCGAGGGGAGCCCGTGGTCGGGCGGGGCGGAAGAGAAAGGCGGCGGGGCCGGGTTCCAAGATGGCGGCGGCGCCGCGGTAGCTGTTGAGGCGGCGGCCAGCGCGGGCCCAGGCGCGGCGCCGCTCTCCTCTCGCCGTCCACGAGCCATGGAAAGCGGCGCCTTGAAAGCCCCGCGGTGCCCCTGAGCTGGCCCGGTTGCCCCGCTTCCCTCACTCCATCGCCCTCAGCCCCCCGAGGCGGAGCGGGCCCGGGCTGGGCCCCGCGGGGGACGACGCGGAGGCCCGGGCTGCCCCCACCATGTCGGACACCCGCCGGCGGGTGAAGGTGTACACCCTCAACGAGGACCGGCAATGGGACGACAGGGGCACCGGGCACGTCTCCTCCACCTACGTGGAGCGGCTCAAGGGGATGTCGCTGCTGGTGCGCGCCGAGGCCGATGGTGAGAGCGCGGCCGGGGCTGCGCGGTGGCCTGGACCGCCCGGGCCTCCTCCTCTTGCTCTTTTCCCGTCCCTCTCGCTCCCTTTTCTCCCCCCTCCTTCTCCTCGCCCCCCTTCTTTGCCCTCGTTCCCCTCCTCGCTCCCCTGCTCCCTTCCCTCGCACCTCTGTCTCCTTGCTCCTCGCTCACCCCGCTCTCCTCGTTCCCCTCGCGCTCTTTCCTCCCCTAGCGTCCTTCCCTACCCCAGTTCTCTTCCTTCCCTCCTCGCTCCCTTCTTACTCCTTTCCCTCTGCTCTCGCTCTCCTTGCTCCTCGCTGCCCCCGCTCCTCTCGCTTTCCTCATACTCTTCCCCCTCGCGACCCTTCGGTCCCCCTCGTTCCCCTGCTGCTCCTCGTTCCCCTCCTGCCCCCCGTTGCCCTCGCACCCTTCCCTTTCCCTTGTTCCCCTTGCCTCCCTCGTTCCCCTCGCACCCTTCCCGCCCCCACTTTCCCCTCGCTTCCCACGTTGCCCTCTCCCCCTCCTTCCCTCCTCTCGCCCTTCTCCTTCCCCTCACCCCCCTTACTCCGGGCGCTGCCCCGCCCCGGCTCCCCGCGCTGCCCTGCTCGACAGCCCCGATTCCTGCCGCCGAGCTGGCTGTCTTCACCCTCTTCTCCTCCCCTCTGTTTTTCCGGAAAGACCCCAGATCATTGCTTTTGATAGAATGATGTCGGTTCTGACACCCTGCCATGGGCAGGGACATCTCTCGTCAGATCAGACTGCTTAAGATGCCATTCAACCTGGCCTTGAACAC
>VWPV01031846.1:0-12649 GCA_013389885.1 Geococcyx californianus | reverse complement strand
GCCGAGCCGTGCTTTTCTGACGAACCATGCACCTGTTTGCCCACTCTAGTTGACTGCGCTTGGGTTCGCTGCCTTGGTAACTGTGGAGCTGTGCTCTTCTAGTGAGCTGTGCTCCGGTCGCTCGTGCTCCCAAGGAGACTGGAAGTTCTGATCCATCTAACAGCCAAAGCAAAATTGAAAGGTTCCCCAGACAAATTGTTTTCATCACTATCCTCAACCTGATCCTCAAATTCCAGGACCCCCAAACCTGTTTTGTAAGGTACCACTGGAAAGGTGGTACCTGGAAGGGAGGTGGAGGATGGGAGGGAAATCTCTTACCCCCATGAGAGTAGACCTGTTCCCATTCCTCCTCACCAATTAGGTCACTGCCCTCATCCTGTCACACTAGAAATTGTCACCGTTTACCAGATATATTTTCACTCTTCATCTTGGAGCATCATCCTGCAGATACAGGTCGGCATTGCTGGATGGAGGGGACCATCCCTTTTTGGAGAGCATAACAGTTCTTTTGTGGTGTACACAAGCAGTGCCATGCGGTCTGCAGGAGGAATCGGGTAGTGTAATCATTGATGAAGGCCTTTATCTGCTGAACATTTTCAGAATCTTTAAGATTCATTTTGTTTGTAAACTGGCACAGGTTGCCCAGGGAAGTTGTGGATGCCCCCTCCATGGCAGGGGGTTTGGAACTGGATAATCTTTAAGGTCCCTTCCAACCCGAACTGTTCTATGATTCTATGATGGCTACCCTGGCTGGGAAGCAGCCTTTTGGATGTGAGCTAAGGGAAACTAATAATGATAATCTGTCAAAATGATGGGTCAAACAGGCCTGCTAGAGATTGCCACAGCTGCAGGGCAGGACAGGTGTGCAGGGTGCTCTGCTGGATCTTCTTACATTTCTTCAATTACTGTGTGCAATTTTGTATACATGCATCTACAAAACGGTTACTACAGCATTGTGTTAAGTAGGAGTTGGTCTTTTTGCTTCATGCACAACACCTGCTTCCTGTTTCCACCTGCAGTCCTGGTTTCCCAGTCTCTTAGCTGGGGCCTTGCTGGAGCACATTGTCGCTCTGGTCCAGTCTGCACACCAGTCCTGCCTTTTCAAGGACAGTGAGGACTAAGGGCAGCTGATGGGCACCTGGGCACTGCCCACTGTGATCTGCAATCAGGGCACTGCAATAATACATGCCAAGACCAAGGAGAAGAGAAATGCCACTGTGCAGGAGGAGGTTTGCTCTAAAAGACTAATATCAAACTAGAGGTCACATCCTGCACTGTTTAGTATCAGATGCAAGGAGAGGGGCAATGGCAGAGTGAGCATTGCCCCTGGCAGACCCCTCTCTGTCCTGGGACCAGTAGCTTCTTCCAGTCCCTGGTGCCATGCCTCACTTGCAATCTTGGTGGACACATTAGCTGCAACAACCCCAAGTTGCTTAAGGTGTTAAGATGATACTGAGGTCAGCACTGTATAGTCCCCAGCCAGACGTGTGCCAGCTGGAAGCTCTGGAACCAGGTTAGCATGGCGCCAAGCCCAAAATAATAAGCCCTATCTACTAGGTCTTTGGTGCTCTCCTTGAGGTCAAGCCTGCTTTGGCCTCGATAGCAGAAGGCAGAACAGCTGAGGGAATAATCCCAAAGACAGGAGAATAAGATTATCTCTCGGAATCAATTTGCAGAGTGAAAGACCTGGGATATGCACAGGTGACCTCTTGCACAGGACAGCTGAGTGCCATGAGGCTAAAGAGAGCAAAGACAAACATGATTGCCTTATCCTAAATGAAGTTCAGAAAAGGACCAACAAACCAGCTATGTGGTAAGGCGAAAGGAGCAGAAAAGTGACATCCTCAGCACAGGTGGCTCTTTGAGACAGAAATTCTCAAAGAATTTCTCTAAAACTACCTGACGGGAGGTGGTAGTGTTGGTCTCTTCTCCCAAGTAACAAGCAATAGGACGAGAGGAAACGGCCTCAAGTTGCATGAGGGGAGGCTGAGATTGGATATTAGAAAAAAATTTCTTTACTAAGAAGAGTGGTGCAGCATTGGAACTGGCTGCCCAGGGGAGTGGTGGAGTCTCAGTCCCTGGTAGTGTTCAAAAGCGTGTAGATATAGCACTTCGGGACATGGTTTAATAGGCATTTTGGTGTTGGAAGGATGGTTAGAATGGATGATCTTCCTGGCCTTTTTCAATCTTAATGATTCTATGATTATAAGGACTCACTAGATCATTTCTAAATAAAAGTTTCATCCAAAAATCCAGTGATGACATGAAATCCAGTGATGATAAATCCAGAGACTTCAGGAACCATAAGAGGAACACAGGCCAAGCAGCAAAATGAGATGAGAAAAACAGCCTGAGAACAAAGTAGGAACCTCTTTGCCACAGAAGGCACTAACAATTTTATTATTATTAGTGAGTTTTTAAATTATTATGAATAAAATGAGATATGCTATAGCTGTCCTGTGTCTCCTGCAGAGACATCACTATGCAAAGCATTACAGGATTTCAGTATAGATCTGCTCCCAAGCTGTGTAATTTCAGATGCTGGACTGAAAATTCATTTATACTGAATTTGAGCAATTCATGCAGGCACTGGATAAATTCATACGTATTATATGATCACCCTGGTGCTGACAGGAAAACCACTTAAAATTGTAAAGGCTGAAATATGCATGAAGTAAAACTATTTTTGAATGAAGATAAATGCTCCCAGAAATGGTATTGAATTTAATGGTGTTTCAGGATGATGCTTGACACCAGTTTATGCACATGCTCTCAAAACTGTGTCTTCAGGTACATTATGGCTGCAAGTTACACCAGGGGAGGGTCAGATAAGACATTAGAAAAAATTTCATCACTGAAAGGGTGGTCAGGCACTGGCACAGCTGCCCAGGGAGGTGGCTGAGTCTCCATCCCTGGAGGTGTCTAAAAGACGGGTACATGAGGTGCTCAAGGATAGAGGATGGGTATGGGTGGACTCAATGGTCTCAAAGGTCTTTTCCAACCAGATAGTTCTATGAGTCTATTATTTTTGTGAGCAGTATAAGGAGTAGCAAGGTGAGGGGGTGGGGGGAGTGGGAGTGGGGGGAAGGCAAAAACAAAGACCAAAGTCTGGTATGATCAGCAAGACACAGCCTTTTCAGAATTAGAGCAGAGTTACATATTTTACAGCCATTTGCTTTCAAAAGGCCAAAGTTTGCACCTAATGGAAGAAACACGCGGTGCCTGTTTTACCTGATAGAGATGTTCGGTTTCCCTTTTGCTTAAGTAGCAAACAGATTTACCCAATCTAAGCACAAGGTGGGTTTGAGGAACTGCAAATGCTGGTTCCTGGTGGTCAGGAGCAGAGGTCTAGGGGGGAGAATCAGAAGGTCTCCAAACCTCCAAGTGATCTGCTAGCGCAGGCGGTGCACCACTGAAGTCTTGAAAGTTACCCAAAATACTGTATATACACTACATCCGAATTTTGTGAAGAGGTCAGGAGATCAGAACAGGAAGGTCCTCAGTGCCTTCAAGGCCTTGGCAAGTGTCACCTGGAAAAGGTAATGGGAAGTTAGCCCCCTCATCGCCTGGCCTGACCCTTGTGCAGATGTGTCCTGCACTGGCTCAAGGACAATCAGGACAGGTTGGGCTTCACTTAGGAGCCCTCCTGCATCCTCATCTCTTTGTTCGTGTACGTGTCCTACCCTATGTGCCCCCTGTTAGCAGTGTGAGAAGGATGCTGAGTGTCTTACATAGTTGGACATTTGCTGCTATCTCGGCTTTCTTCAGACATTGCCTTATAGCTTTGCAGCATCTTCTTTGACATTTGCCATCAGTACAATAGTAAGGGCACACCTTTAAGGGTGACAGCTGCCTGGTGTGCCCTCACAGGTGGGCCCAAAGGTCAGCCCAGCAAAACTTGTGAATTGAAAGGCTGTGTGGGCTGTGTGCCTCTTGGTCATCCCCACTCAGCCTGCTTGGCATCTTCAGCTCTCCTGTCCCCTTGTCCTCTCCCATCCATATCATCTGTTAGTCTTGCTGACACTCCTACTGAAACACCTCTGCTCTCCCTTACCAGTTCACACAACCAGAAAGGTTCTCTCATCTCCCCATTATTCAGTTATTTCTCACTAACTTTGGTATTTGTGATGGTGATAAATGAAACCTAACCTAGCTCAGCTCTAAACGAATTGCTGCCAAAAGACTATTTCCTACCCTATCAGTTTGATTGTATCGCCACTTTCCATATCTCCTCCTTGGGCTCCTTCACTACATATCCAATACATGCAATTTCCTATCACTTTCTAGACCTTTCATTTATTTCCATCCCCTGCTGTCCATCATTCCGTACAGTCTGAACTTGCTGACTCTGCAAGGGCCATCCTGCCAGCTCCTTCACCAGCTTGCTGAATTTTTAAATTAACATCTCCATGCTTTCCCTGTGCAAGTTTTAAAGCTTGGGAGAACTCCCCTTTCGTGTATACTAAGTTACTTCATTGTACTCCTTCAAATGCTCCTTCAAATGCTCCCTCAAGAACCTGCCTTTAAAACCTAAAAACTCAACCTTTCCCTATTTTTTGGACCAGTATTGGGTTGATACTAAAACCTGTAATGTTGACAAGACCTCTCTCTGGTTTCCTGCACTGCCTGCCAGTCGTCTCTTGTCCTAGATGCAGTTTACATATACTTTGAGACAAAGACTGATTTTTTTAGTTGTGTGTTTAGATGACGCAGTCTAGCTGCAGGGCTTCCAGGAATGATAGTAATAATGAAAACAGCAGCAACAACACTAATAAATTAAGAATATAACCCAGGACTTACGTACTCCATGATACAATGGGACCAAAAGCCGCAGCACCCAGCAGCAGCTCCAACATCTGGTGGCAGTAACACTGAGGTGTAGTCTTTTTTCCTCCTCTGCATGCTCTCCATAGAAACCTATTTGAAAATGTCAAAATTATTATTTGCAAGAAAACATCAATCTATTATGCATTTGTGGACAGCCTTCCTCCATGTCCTACTCCTGTAGTATATCAGGCTGAAAGATCTCCTTTCTTTATCTTATCTCAGGTCTCATTTTCAGACCCCTTTCTAACTTTCCAGTTAACACAACTGTGTGGGAAACTCAATAAAAATGTATGAGGTTCCCCATCCATTGTTACACTATTTCTTGTCTGCAGCCAGGAGTTCAGCTCTGCTCTCACCCTCCTCCAGACTCTCTATTCTGCTGCTCCCTGACAATGTGTTGGACATGGGTGATACCCTAAAACTGAAGGTAAAGAGACACCGACAAAGACAGAGAGAAGCCAAAACTACTTATTCAAAATCTGCTGGGAAAAAGAAACAAAAATAGAACCCCAAAACAGAACAGGAAACAATACTTAGGAAATAAAACCCAAAGTGTGCAGCTAGGAAGGTGCTGGCCTCCTGGGAAAGAGCTCTCAGTCCCAGCAAGGGCTGGAAGTTCACTTCTTTGTGGGAGCCTAAACTCTGCAGGAAGACTCTGGAGCAAGAAGCAGAACCCACATCCAATTTCCCACTGAAAGATGGTTAACTGGATCAAACAGTACTGAAATAGAGGACAACCAGCTAAGATGCTGAAAGAACCCTTTCAGTAGGTATTTTATCCATCTCTCTCTTGGCAGTGTCCAAGCTCAAAGACGAGCAGAGATGAGTGGTTATCCCTGGCAAGATGCAGCACAGCTGCTTCTCCACAGATGCCTATGGGAAACAGGAGAAGTTACCCAGCCCTTCCTACCTACTAACAAGGTACAATTCCCCTGCTCAGCAGCAGCCAGCAAGCTGCCAGGAGAGAGTAGGTGTTTTTCTGGTAGCAGGCCAGAAGTGAACTCCAGTGGCTTCTGTAATTTCCACTACTGAGGCTTTCAAGGAACTGTGCTGGTATAGTGAAAGCACAGCACCTCCTCAAATGGTGAGGGGAGTAAATTGGGAGAGGGTTGCAAGAATGAGTGTTTGACACAGAAGAAAAATGGGAAAGGACAAAAGCAAAGTGGGGAAGACATTTAATGAGACCCCAGCAAACACTTTGCTGTAGCAGAAAGGTATGTGTACTCCCACACAATACGTAGTGAGTAGAGGAGCCTTTTGGTGCACTTAAAAGTCTCTGAAGGATTTTAATCATTACACATGGCAGGAGGAGGAGCTCAGCATGTGCCTTGTGTAGCATTTAAAATGCAGGAGCTTTTTTGTCTTGCAGAATACTACATGTTGAGCGTATTGGTTGTGTTGGTCTCTGGTTGCACCTACATTTTCACTGTGCACATCAGGTCTGTTGGCCTCCTGAGAACCTTCTCCCTGAGATTACTTTGTTCTGTACATGGGAATGGCATCATGCCAAGGAGTTCATTTTGGCTTGCATGGGGAACTACAGTTTGCTTTTCCTAAATAGGAATTTGCTATGTTTTAGAGCACACAGACTACAGGAAGATATGGGTCTCTCTGCACAATTTGGGTGTTAGGAAAGCAAGTCTTTGTATGGAAAGAAATAGTGTTGTATCAGCAAAGACACTGACTGAGTACTGTGCCAGATTCTGGAACAGAACTATTGAATTAGGGAGCTACTGAATGAACTGCAACTGCAGTAAAAATGGGAGAAAAAGAAAAGGGAAAAGGCAGAATCTCATTGAACACAGACTCAATGAGTGAAAACAGGGGGTGTCAGTTGGCCAAATCCAGAGAGCAATTAATTGCAATTAGCTGAAGATACTGAAGGCAGAGATACACTTTCTACTTTAACGTCCAAAAGGAGAGCAAATGTGAACATCTGTTTCTCATGGCCATCAGGAATCAGCAATGGCTCTCCATCACAGGCCCTGAAGTCAATCTGCCTAGTACCATGGAGAGGATAAAGAGCCTGTACTCTGAGCAGGAATGGCAAACATGCCACAGCACCACGGTCCCCAGGTGCAGGCCACAGAGATCAGACTATACCAGCTGACTGAGGAGATCTGTCTCTCACTTTCTTAACTCTTATACCGCTCTCATGAAGGGCTGTGCTGTCCTTTCTTGCTGCCATGATTAAATAAGCAAACACAGAAGGAAGCTCCTTGGGGATCTCCATGGATTACTGACAGCTCTACCCATTCTCTGACAGGTAGCTGTAGTAAAACATCAGAGAAATATTTTTGCCTGTTCAGCAAGCTACTAACTCAATTAGCTGAATTGACACAAATGCCAGAGTCCAATCATGTACCTCTTCCCTACGCTGAGGACCCAGCATCACTCCACTGCCTGTTATGTGGGGGCAGTTTATGTCAGCCCCTACCGTAATGAATGTATGTGAATTTCCCCCCACGTTTCACTCTTTGAATATCTAGTATTGCACATGAAGAAGGTATCCAAATGGCCACCTCAGCCCTGTGTTTATTCACAGGAGTGACAGAGTACTCGTACTGGCAGATTGCTTTGCTCTCCAGTCTTTCATGATACACCTCCAGTGGGTCCTAGAGCAACCAGAGGCTGTATAGATCATCCCAGCCTCAACCCTGAGGAAGCCCTTGACCTCCGGTCCCTTCATAGAGTCACAGAATGGTTTGGGTTGGAAGGGATCTTAGATTGTTCAGTTCCAACCCCCCACCTCCCACCAGACCAGGCTGCTCAAGGCCCCATCCAACCTGGCCCTGAACACTTCCAGGGAGGGAACCTCCCGTCAATCCCTCTTCTGCATCTAAAGCCCTATCTCTCTGCACATCTTCTAATATTGTGAAAGGATTAGAGGGCTGCACTCTGTGAAGATGACATCAGCCTTCAACAGCTAATGATGGAGCCTTCCTAGAGTTTCACTGTCACATCAGCTGTTTCGGCAAATTAAAATAAATACGTTTTTATCAAAATTAGACTGGAGCTCTGACATTCAGCCCTCCCACCACTCCTGCAGCTGGATTAAAGCAGCTGCAGCAACCAAAGGAAGTGACCCAAACAAAAGCCTTCTTGCACAGCTGTCATCTTATTTCGTCTATATACCTCTTGCTGAATCTGTAAAAAGGTTTTAGTCACTTCAAAGATAATGGAGACAAAACCCAGCTTCTAAAAACTCAATATAAAGATGGAGCCTGGGATGTATTTCTGCTATGTGATACATACATTTGTTGGATAGAAAGTTGAATGTGAACTGAAGACTTGGAAAGAAATTAAATTACTTGAGAGGGCACTGTAACTGAAAAGAAGAGAAGTGTGTGTGCTTGAAACAAATTTATTTACTACCAGGGGAGAACTGTAATTGAAAATAAGAGAAACTTCTAGAGCGAAGCATTTGGAATTGACTTGAGAGGGAGAGAAAGTACAGGATTTCTGTGCTCTAAAATGAATTTCTTGCTTGGTTTGTAGTACCGAACTTTGGAAACATCTAGGCCAATTAACTTGAAAGTGTAGTGCTTTGCCCTAGGGAGTCAGGCACCACCATATAGAAAAATAAGACGCTTTAAGCTTGTTCCTCAGCTCTTACACGAAGCAGAACAAGGCACTGACTAAGATATGATTGATGGCAGGTCTGGGTCTAGGTTTCAGGCACAATGTCAGCAAGGTTTTCTTCTCTACATGTGAAAGACCAGTTGTGCCTAAAGTCTACCTGGGGATAAAACCTGAATTGGCTCATGAAAACAGACTGTCTCAGAAGCTACTATATAAGCAGAACAACGCTGTTCACCAGTGTCTGTCCAGTACTTGATGGAGGAGACGGTTTGTCCTTCTTATACCAGAAGACGGATAAAAAGAGCGGTGTCACCGAACACTGTAGGGACTGCTCTGTAATCAAAAGCTGGGAATGTCTCTCACACCCTTTCCAACATGCAGTCCAAATAGTGACTGCCTTGTACCAGAAGGCGTGCTGCAGCCTGTCCCAGGGCTGAGAGTCACCATCCCACTCCTGGCACTGTGGACCTTTATGAAATGGTACCATGGCACTTTAAAATGAGGAACAGGTCATTCACCGTGGTTGCCACTTGCAGCCTTTTTTGAGAATTCACTCAACACCAAAGCATGGTTTTAGGCTGAAAACAGGTGTAAAGTGGCCTTGCCAGATCTCTGGTTGCTGCAGTACAGATCAGCATACTCAGGTCACTCTAGAAAATGCCTGTCTTAGGCCTTCTCATTGCAAGCCCTATAACCTCATCCTAGGAACACAGGCCCGAGCTTTGGTTTTTTCTGCTCACACGTGACCAAATGCATTAAGGACCGTGCGGGGTGCTGAAGGCTTTCATTGACACCTCTGCAGTCATGGGGCAGGTGTGATTGATTTGCCATGTAATAGGAACTTGTGAAAGGAACCAGCTGAGGATAAAGAAGACAGACTGGATGCCTTAAGCTACTTTCTTTTCTTTGCAATAGGTCTGCAGGGTAGCCATGAGTCAAGTGTAGTTATGGTTTCACTTTGTCACAAGTCTCAAGTCACTCTGAAGCTTCAGGGCTTCTTCTCATGGAATTCTGCTACAGAATCCCTTTTTTTCATTAAATCTACTGGGGTTTTTTTACGTCTACAATTATTTCTTTGTGAGAACACAGAAAAACATAAAAAGGAGCATTAAGACTGACTCAGGGACAGTCTTACCCAATATTATATTTTCCCTGACACAGCTTTCTGTCCTCTAACAATTTCTAGCTAAAGGAACTAGGATTGTAGGACATTCAAATGGGTAATTGTTGTTGGAAGAGACCTCAGGACATCCCTCACATAGCCCTGCTCCAAGCAGGGCCAGCTGTGAGATCGGACCAAGTCACTCCGGGCTTTGCCCAGGCAGGTTTTGGTACCCTCTAAGGACAGAGCCTGCTCAGACTCCCTGGGCAGCCTGTCCCTCTGTCTGCCACTGGCCTGCCTGTCCTCATGGGGGAAAGGTTTCAGAATCCAGCCTGAACCCTCTCATTTCAGTTCATGCTGACAGTATCTTATTACCCTGCCAAGCACGGTGGCTCTAAAAGGCCTGGCTGTTCCCTCTCTGTGCCCTGTAGGCACTGGAGTGGCTGTGAGGTGCCCCCAAAGCTGCCTCTGCCTAAGCTGGAAAAGCCCCACTGCCCCAGCTTCTGCTCATAGGGACATCCTCAGCCCTGAGCATCCCAAGGGTGAACTAACAATGTGGTCTAACAATGAGTGCTGGGCAGAGGGGACAACCCCTGCCCAATCTCCTGGCAGTTTTCCTGCTGGTGCAGTCCTGGATGCTGCTGGCTGTCTCTGCTGCCAGAGATTGCTGCCAGCGCTTGCTGCCAGCTCCTGCCCAGGTCACTGCCCCAAATCTTCTTCGCAGGCAAAACATGCAGCTACACACTAGTTTGCCATAGCCCTTGACTGCTTTCTTTCCATTAGTTTGTTTCATTATTTTTCAACTTGTTCATAATTTTGACTTCTACAACATCCCTTGCCAATGAGCTCTCCAAATTCAATACACACCGTGTGAAAAAGTGCTCCTTCTTGTTCGCTAGTCTCTTACTGTTTCATTTGGTGAGCCCTGGCTCTGTGAGAAACAGTGAATAAGCATTCTTGTGCAGCACACTATTTTATAGAGCTTTATCATATTTCTTCTCAACTACCTGTTTTACAAGCAGAGGAATCATATTCTGTTCAGCACTTTTTATGAAGCAGATCCACACAGCAAATTCTTGTTATTCTCTATACCTCTTTTTCATTTTGACTGTAGCCTTTTGAGATGAGATGAGAGTACAGAGTCATAGAATCATTTAGGTTGGAAAAGACTTTCAATATTATCAGGTCCAACCCTTAACCTAGCACAGCCAATTCCACCACTAAACCATGTCCCTAAGAACCACATCTACATATTTTTTAAACACCTCCAGGGATGGTGACTCCACCACTTCCCTTGGCATCCTGTTCCAATGNCTTTTAGTAAAGAAATTTTTCCTATCACCTTTTATTTGGAAGACACTGACACTCACCTCACTGCAACCTCCTTTCAGGCAGCTGTAGACAGCAATAAGGTCTCTCTCCTTAGCCTTCTCTTCTCCAGACTGAACAGCCCCAATTCTCTCAGTCACTCCTCTTAGGTCTTGTTCTCCAGCCCCTTCACCAGCTTTGTTGCCTTTCTGCGCACACGGGGGTACGATCACTTTCCTTCTCCTGCTGACCACACTGGTTTTTTTATAAGCCAGGAAGTTGTTGGCTTTCTTGGTCACTTGGGCACACTGCTGGCTCATATTTAGCTGGCTATCAACCAACACTCCCAGGTCCTTCTCTGCCAGTCACTCATTGCCAAGTCTGTAGCGTTACATGGGGTTGTTGTGGCCCAAGTGAAGGATCTGGCACTTGGCCTTGTTGAATGTCATAAAATTTGCCCCAGTCTGTCACATCTAAAGTGACACAGACTCAATCTGAAGATTTCCTGGGCTGGATAATGATGGGCATAGTGTGTCTTGTCCTGTCTGGTTGGACAGAGTTACCCATATGTTAGTCTTCGGTTAAGGCGACACTCACAATAACATAGTAGATGTCATGGTACAGATGACGGCATGAAAATGATGGTTTGATCCATCGAGCAGGTACTCATCTTGGTCCTGAACCTGTAGAAACACAAGCATAACCTCTACCACACATTATTAAAGGAAAAGGTCCTTCCCATTGATTAGTCTGTAGATTTTTAGCCATAACCTGAGCTTTATCCTGAATTTTATGTTGTTTGTGTGAATCAAAATGCCAATACATCAGAGGTCCTTCCTCCATCCAGTGATTTAGAAAATACAACACATAGCAAACTTTTGCTATGCATTTCTGTGGTGATAACCCTAGACTTTCCCTCTTTTGTGTGCATGCTCAATGATTGCCTGACCTGTAGGTGAATGAGGAATACCTGTGATATGTTGATTTCCCCATTGTTGAAAGAATGTCTGTGGTTTGTGTGCTATGTAGGCTGGACCAGTGTCCATTTTTGTAGTTTTTGGTAATCCCAACATTGCAAAAGTCATCATAAAATGTCTGCCCACATCTTTAGCCTTTCCGCCTGTGTGTACTGAGACATAGATACAAGATGAAAAAGAATCAATAGAAACATGAACATACTTAAATCTACCAAATTCTGGGATATATGTGACATCTGTTTGCCAAATTTCAAGTGCAAAGAGATCTCGAGGGTTAACTCCAATAGAGGGCACTGGTAGAATGTGCTGACAATCTGAGCATGATTGTATAATTTGCTTAGCTTGTTCTTGCGTTAATTGAAATGACCTTTGCAATGCTTTGGCATTTTGATGATAGAATTCATGAGGTAAACATGCTTGTACAAAGCGATCTGGTAAAACTACAGTTCCTACAAGGCTGTGTGCTTGAGCATTGCCTTCAAATAGGTCCTGGCAGAGAAGAATGTGAACATACATGTTGTATAAAATACAAACTGGCTTTTTTGCTTAAAAGCCACTTAAGCTTCCAAAGAAGTGCAAATAAGGCTTTATTCGAAACTTCCTTTAAAAATGAATGCTCTAATGTAGACTATCCCATAACATATGACGAGTCTGTTATAATATTAATTGCAGCAGACCATCGAATAAAAACTCGAACTACTGCTGATAGTTCTACTATTTCTGGAGAACCTGTAACAACATGCACTTCACTTTCCCAATGTCTTTCATTTCTCCAGACTATAACTGCACACCTTGTTTTACCTGAGCCATCAGTGAGCACCATGAGGGTGTCTGGTATTCATAGAATCATGGA
>VWPV01031845.1:43582-74992 GCA_013389885.1 Geococcyx californianus | reverse complement strand
CTCAGCCTCCTCTTCTCTAAGCATGTAGGACGTTTTAAAGTTTTTTTTCCTCTCCTTTAAAATAAACAAGTCTTCCCCTTTGTGAATGTTGTTGTAGGTTAAAGGAAAATGATAAAGATGTCTAAACTGCTTCAGATGAATGAGAAATAAAAATCCATCCATACAAAATACTACTTTCCAAATAAATATGCATGAAAGAATTGTTAAATTCCATTTTAGGACAGGAAAATCACTAAATCTGACACATATAGACAAGTATTCAAAACAGAAAAATAACAGAGATGGTTGTGAACAGATGAGGCAATACTGTAAGAATTCTTTCAAAAGCAATCATTAGTGACCGATGTGCCAGATGTGCATGTAGTAGTATCCATAATTTAGACTAAACGTAAATAGATACAACTCCAATGAAGTCGATTCTGTTTTGTCTTTATACAGAGAGGCTGAGCTTCATCTCTTAGGTCCACACTTTGCACATGCACTCATGACACATGGAGAACCTTTTTCATTCTTCACGGAACAATGGCAGTTTTGAACATATATATTGAATCACTTTGTTCTCAAACACGAATTTAGTGCTCGCTGTACACAACTTTTCTATGTTTTGACAATATATTCTTCACACCTCATTAAAAAAAGTCAGTTTCTTCAAGCTGCTTAGTTTTAGGAAGAAAGTTTACTGTATCACTATGAGATTCTTTTTTCCCCTTTCACCTTTCCTTACCTTAAAAAACGTTCATATAAATGGCCTGAAGCAACTGAAAAAATGTTAAGAATATCACTTTTCTTTTCCTCCTCTTCTGCTGGACTTCCTTCTGAAAGCCTAAAGAAAAAACCCCATCAAAATTATTATATAAAGTAAATATTCATCTGAAAGAAAATACTCCTACATTACCATTAAACTCAGAGAGAATCAAAAGTAAGAAAATACACAGGAGAAATACCCTACAGCAAGCGAATACACTTACGTTCTACTCCCACTGCACGTATCTATGATAGCAACATCTTTTGAGAGCAACACCTCATACCCAGGCACTCAGGATGAACAACGGCCACAACCATAGTCATTAACTACATATTTTCAAATCAAACAAAACTCAAATTTGGCAAGAACTTAACATGTTATCAAAGCAAAAATCAGAAATACACACAGTCAAAACATCTAGAGACCTAGTTATTTTTAATATCAGTAACAGTTATTTTTCAAGCTTCATCCACATGCATTCTACATCGGAACCACCAATGCATGTTCTTGAGACGAGAGATGTCTGCATAGCCCCATTTTTGGCTGAGCTGAATATATACTCTAAAACACTGACTGAACAGAATCTAAAGATGGCCACACTAGGCTGAAACACATATTTAGCCCGGTATCTTACTAACAGCAAACTGCAAGGCTGAGGAGTAGCAGCCCTTCCCGGAACATTTTCATAACATTCAGTGGTCTGCAGCGATGTGATTTCCCAAGTGTTTTACATAACACTGCTGAATTCATCCTTAAATCCACCCAATCGCTCTCCCCACAGCTAGCCATGATCTTTGAGGTACTTTGTCCAGTGGTTTTCTGTTCCTGCTGCACAGCATTCTTTGCTTGCTTTGAATACCAAAGTTTACCAGGATTGTTTTTAATCACATATGCCTAACAGTACCCACACAGCTAAGGGATGGTGGCTGCAGTCTCCCTCTGAGCACTGTTCTGCAGATCTCTGAACTGCACAGGCTTCCTTAGCCAAAGTGGCTACAGTATGGCTTGGTATTGCTGAAGATCCACCTTAACACTCTTCTTTTAGAGGTGAGTCACTTTTCAAAAACTTAGGTTGCCCGACTCACTCCTATTGATTTTTATTCTGATTAGATTCCTTTTAAAAAATATACTTTAAAAAGCATAAAAATAAGTATCCCTCAATCTTTGAGAACAAATCAGACAAGTCTGAGATCTCCAACACACACAAAAGTATTCACATCACTCTGCTAACTCAAAGCTGAAAGCTCAGAAGGCTGCGATGTGTGTTTTGAGAAACCCATGTTGTTTTCACCCAGGAGTGGTAAGAAGAGATAGCACAGTCTGACCCGATCAGGACTACAGCAAACACGAAGGAGCAGCACCAAGTGCTTAGCGTCACAGCCCTGAAGAAGAACAACCCCTCAACTGGCACTAAGTTCTCACAGGCTAAAAAGATTGCAGTTCACCATCCCAAGCAGTCTGTCTTCTCTCTTTCTGACTTTCTGTCCCATTTCCTGATAGCAGGACTGAAAGAATGTCAAGCTCTTTAAAATACAATCACCACCAGGTGTGATTACAAAGACAGACATGAAAAACAACTTTTGACGCAAAGATCTTGAAAATATTGATTATGCAAAGCACTACAGCAAACAGAGATCTTCCAAATGGAACAAGCTGCTTTGAAGATGGCTGGATTGACCTCTAAGTTCACATGGGAAAAGCAGTCAATTGGAGAAGGCCAGTTCAGTTAAAAAAGGATTTGAGTGATGTGATACGCTCATGACCCAAGTCAAAGCACACAATTATTCCTGTTATCAACAGTGCACTGCTGGCAGGGTATGGTTTTCATTCTGGGATATCAAAGATGAAGGCTATTTGACAACTTCACAGGAATTTATGCCTTATTACTAACAATTAAATTCCAATTTATAGAAAATCTGCTTGAATCGCACAACATTTACAGACACATAAGTAATTGAAAACAAAATTTTACAACAGTATAAGGCAAATTAGAAATGCTATGTTATTAGTCCCCAATATATTTGAAATGTTTCTTCAATTTATTTATAAAAGGCAAGCTTTAAAAGAATAGGTATTCCATTGACAAATACAAAAACACTTCTTGAGGTTTTATAAATGATGCTGCTTATCAGCTGCTAGACATAATAAGTCTGCTTTTCAATGTTCAATTTGATACAAAGTACCACATCACTGGCAGAGACAAAACAAAATTACTGCCAATAGACAAAATGAACAGAAACTCCAAAATGAAGAAGGAAATAAATATTGAGATGTACAAGACATTACAGCTTATTATTTCCACCTTTTAAAATTTATATTATTTAATCCCTTGGGGCAACATTGAGCCTTTGTACATTTTTGCATCACTACCAAGTAAGAAACATTTATGCTAAGAGTAATAATAAACACATCCTGACACAGTTTAAGTATAAGCAAATTATTCACTACCTTGTAACTGATTCCCGATTTCCTTTTTTTCCTGTTGTTCCATCAGTAAGGAGCTCTTCATTAATTTTATCAGGCTTTTTCTGTACCTAGTTATTAAAAAAATTAACTTGTGTAATTTAGAAAGTTAGTTGATAATATTTACTACTTCACTTGTGATATCTAGCTATGGTGTACTTACTGGCTAGAGCTTGCCAATCTCTATTTCTTAAAATACTTACTTAACTGTATTAAACTGAAGAATAAAAATTAAATTTCATACTTTTAAACAATGTTGAGAACTTACTGTAATAATAAGAAACGTAATCAATTACAAAAAATTAAATTATGGTTAATAAATCAAACTGTACGTTCAACCCTCGGCAGAGAGAATTCAACATATCTAACTTCAACTTCCACTCTGGTATCTGGACTTCAAGTAAAACTCCTCCTCAGTCACAGCAGAGAACTGGATGCCTCAGGAGGTGGTCATCCCCTCAGTTTAAATACACAGGCGAGCTGGGATGAGCAGTCCTTTGGACTGTCTTTCTCATTCCACTAAAGAGAGAGGGAGTTTAAGGCACCTAGACTACACTCTTAGAAACCTAAAGCCAGGTGAGATAAATCCTATGTATGTTACCCACATGGATGTATTATTTTAGCAGCTATTTAATTATCTCCCATGTAATTAATATAATCTGATTGAATCAAATTAACTACATTAATTTGCACATCTCTATCTATTCAGGCACTGGCACAGCTGCCCAGGGAGGTGGTTGAGTCACCATCCCTGGAGGTGTTAAAAAGTACTTCGGAATATGGTTTAGTATTGGACAGGTATGGTTCGACTTGATGATCTCAAACGTCTTTTCCAACCGAGTGATTCTACGATTTAATTATACAAAATCTAAATTATATATTCCAGTACATATCTTCCAATTGAATATAAAGTAAGAAATGTAAACATTAATCATAGTCCAAATAAAGAAATAGTGCAGAGGAAAAGCTATTTCTTACTTGGACTTTGATAATTTTGCTTCTGAAGTTGCTTAATACCACAATAACATCTGTCAGGTCAGCTGCAGAATCTGTTCCTTCATGGCTGTGAGGAGGAAAAGGAAAACTCATGCAAATGTACTGGCTCAATAAAACAAACATTACTACTTGTGTTTAACTAGAGGATAAGGTCTAGGATTGCTGATAGTTATATAAACAAAAGATCTTAATTGGTATCTAATTATATCTTAACCTCAAAAACTGAGTTTTATTCATAACTGGACACCATACAAGAGTCGCAGCTCTCACTTTTTAATTAGTTTTGTTACATAAATCTGCTTTAAAAAGTCCCAGAAAAGCTTCACTACAGTGCTGAGATAATAAAGACTGGCTTTTATCTGGTTGCCTCTGGTAATTTTACCCTCAGACAGGGGTGTGCAAGGCACCACATAAACGTTGACCCTAGTGAACATCAGTTTAGAGTGATTCAGGCATCTTGAAATTGTACAGCATTCCACTGAGCAGAAATTATGAAAAATATTGCTGTCACTCTGCAACACAGTGTAACGGCATAATTCTGAAATTTTACAGCTTTAATACGTCAAAAGCCCATATATTTTTCCTTCAACTCTTCATTTCATTTGATACAAGAAGTAGTCACTACTGTAAAAAAGTGGAATTTTCCGATTTAAGCTAATGTGGCTTCTTCTTTCCTGTGGCTGATTATGTGGTCTCCTCTTCCTAAGGTTATACACACAAAATATTGGTTTAAAAAAGTAATGTTACCTCTTAGTCCAGGCTTTTTTTTTGCCTAACAAACACAAATACTTAAATCTTGTTTCAGTCTGTTTCACATTTCTTATCTAAAAATGAAAATGCACACATTTTCTATTTACTATAGCTCTGTAAGAAGTGCCTGTGATGACTAAGTTTCATAGAGAAGGCTGATTCTGGCACAAAACAATGCTCAGGATTATCCTGACTTCTTTACTCTGATTTGTTTCACTTTCAAACTTGTAGAAGATTGCATATAAGAACAGTCGGTCAAGAACTGTTTTTTTATCACAGGATAAAAAGGGAACAGATCTCCATTTAAAATAAAGTGTGTAAGCAAACAGTGCTCTAAAATAGTAGAACTACAGTCAAACACAAGCTGTTGATAGCAGACATAGTTGCAGCTGACACAGTGTTCTCATTTTTGCCCTCAGATCTGACACAAGCAAAGTTTTCTCTATTATTCACTCAGTCACCTCAGAATCTGTGTTATGAGTTCCATAGCGAGCACTACAGCTCTACCGATGATGATGATTTCCCACAGTCTTTACAATATTCTCAAAGTGTTTGGTTTGCCTGTAAATTTAGTAACATCACTTTGCCTCCCTACATCTCTTCCATGGATCCCTCAATGTCAGCTCTATTTTTACCAAGTGCCAATTATTTTACTGCTCAGAGCATTCAGTGTGATGAATGATTGTCTCAGTATGAACAATGTAGTGAAAGCAGTCACCATTAGTTAACTTGGACACTTAACACTGGTCTCAAGATCCCATTCATGTCTCTCCATTCACATCTTCGTAGTCTTCCTACCAATACACAATGGTAATTTCTTTTCCTGACAGAGCACTTAATTTCAATTTCTAGTCACCCAACTACATGCTCAATGCCTACTTACTAGGATATTCACTCGGTTTTAGGTATGTATCTCTCTGAAAGAAAACTCATCATTCTGCTCTCTAATTTTAATGCAGTGTGCTGAAACTTACACAGCACCTCTCATCCTTTCTCTGTCTCTGTGCATGTGGTCATCGTATTCAAGTAGCAGATGCGTATTTCAAATGAGTGATCGCGTGAATAAAGTTTTGAATGTGACCTGGGATTCTGAAGTACTGAGAACACAATTTATAATCTCCCTTAACAGAATAAGGATTTTGTGTTTTGTCCAAAAGGTACTGAATGCTTTCAGTGTAACTTAGTTTATAAACTCACTGAAAGCAGGCACAACTTCTTTTCTAAATCCAAGCAAAATGTCTTCCATACCAACAGCACCACTAAATATTTAACAACTACTTCACTATTATATAATTGTTGTACAAAATTAAATGTGTCCAGTAGATCATTTACATCAGCTTCAAAATGTTTAACTGCACCTACACACTTTTAATAGAAACAAAAATAAAATCAATATAATATAAATTATAATTTTCCATATGGAGAACAAAAGCATTCAATTTCTCCAAACGGAGACACTTTAAAATCTCAAACCAAAGAAACAAATAAAAACCCTCCTTGTCTGAATTACAAAAAGTACAACTCTCAGTTAGGCAATCTGCATACCATCAAAATGCAATAAATTCTATCTACCTGACTCTTTAAAAGATGGAATATTCAGATGGAGCTTTTATCTACCTACCTATCTATCTTTAGATATTAACTATTTCCTGCAGTCATACCTTTGCAATACCTACCTGTTTTCCTACCATCATATTATCAAAGTTTCAATAATAACTGTTACCGAGTACATCAATTTTGCTAATGTTCATGGTAATTTATTAATAACAAATTGATTTACAAGTGTGACTGCTTCAAAATAATGATCCTTGTTAGAAGCAGTGTTCAAAAGAAAAAAACCAGCTTAATTCAAAAGCTGTGTTATTTAAATTAAATATAAATCACTCACATGTGCATTAGATGCTACTGTGAGAAAAGCAAATAAGCATCGAGACATAGAACATGCTGTAACTTAAAAATCCCGTAGTCTGCTTTTGTAACGTACAGGCTTGCGCCTCAAAGAAAACAGGTCATGAACAGTTCAACAGGAGAGGATGTGACTAGTATAAAAGGATGGATAATATCCAATGTCTCTTGGGAAAATTCCACCCTAACAAATAGTGGCTTGAGTTCTGACAGCTATTTGATACTATTAATACTGATATCAGTAAAGGTAATATCAAAACATCCTGTTACAGCCTCTCCCAAACATACCTTCACTGTTGTACTCTAAGTCTATGGCTTTTAATAATTAAAGGAAATAAATGTTATTGCTTAGATTACTCATCAAGCATTAATTTTACATAACTTAGCTGAGCAAAATTAAACTACTTTGTATTACTCAGTAATCTTAAAAGGCAGATAATTTAACTTTGCTTTGATCCAGCCTGGAACGTACAGCGGTTTTGTTTCATTTTTTAATGCAACTACAGCTCATCACATGATTCTTTTAACCATTAAATATTTCATGAATCACTATATATGTATCTTACGAATTGAATGTTACATTAGACAAATTATATTGCTATTGCTGGTGGAGAATAAGTAACTTTTTAGGATAAAGACTATGTTTTTCTGCTTTTTCAACAAATTGTGAGTGGTTTCTGGAAAAAGCAAAAAAAGAAAACTATAAACAAATAGAATGAACTTAATATACCGTTAACATTTTTTTCTGTTACTCTGAAACTGATGCATTAACTAAATACTACAACCAGCAAAGATGTTGATCAATTTTTTCATCTTTTAATAGCAGCTGATGATTACACATCATATGGCACTATGTGTTCCTGAACTCCAAGTAATAATAAATATTTTATAAGAAATAGACCTGTTTCAGCCTGCAGAATTATGGGGCAGGGCAAATGGCAGGGATGAAGCAAGAACTGAAGCTGAAATAAAATAAAACACTGTTCCTTGAGAAGGGACTGGATCTAAAGCTTCAAGAGGAAGCCCTCATATGCTACATATGTTATATAAAACATGAGAAAGAAAGATGATTTTTCCAAACAACAGCTGGAATGATGGTTCCTCATATGAAAACCGAACATGGAAATTACAGATCTATAAGGCACACAGGTGGCAGCTAAATGCCAGCTAATGGAGTACAATGTGACTTCATTCCAAGCATAGGGGTTTCTCCCAAGACAGGGAAATATGGTGCAGTCCACCCGCAGCTAGGGTATGGAACTGAAGGGTGATTCTATATCCTAAAGTTAAGGTATAACCACAGTGATTCTTAGATGACTTTGTTGACTAAGAAACAATCAGAATTAATTGAAGAAAAAAAAGCCTAGTTTTGAAATGAATATAACGCTCCTGTTAAAAAAACAGATGCTATTCATCCATAACACTGCATTCAGAGGCATCCTCAGGGCTGAAAAAAACAGAGGGAAATTCATGGCATTTCTTCCAGATCAAGACTCTGCTGGAGAGCTTGCAATGCTCCAGCGGACACATTCTTGAAACTGCATGCTAAGGCTGTTGGGAATGCTAAAATATTGATCAGCAAAACTGTAAGTGACATTTCTACAGTATTTGGTGCAAACAGTTGCATGATAATGATAACCATGCTTGGAACTGATAGGGCAAGTGTCTGGTAGCTGTGCAGCAAGAGACTACTAGCATCAGGTCTAGCTGAGCAGCTTAGGCTTACGATGTGTTAACACATGCAAATACTTTCAAGAACACATAGTGCAATCAAACAACTAAAGCAGCTCAAGCTTTAAATCACCATTTGCTTGATATTCTATTTTCTTGATGTTATTTTTGCTCATTTTCTTTCAGTACTGTCCAATCTTTTCAAATTGTGTTGCACTTTCAGGTTAATCTATGCTTCCAAAAGATGGATTAATACTTACGAAAAAACCTGATAAATCGCTTTGGATCTTCCTTCACGCAATCGCAGTGTCCAAGCACCTGGATTTGCTTTCAGCTGAAAATACCCCTAAGGAAAAGAGGAAAGACAGTCACTTGTTCTGTCAGCATTTCAGAAAGTACACATACAAACATCATTTAACCAGCACCGAGTACTGAATTCAAGGTTAGTAACCATTACCTGCTGTTAAACTAGCCCTGAAAGCAATGTGGTAGTGATGCAACCAATTATCACCTTCCCAGTATGACCACGTTAGTAACTTTCTACGCTCCATTTGTTTCTAGCTGAATTTGAGTTATATACAAAATCTCCACCTAGAGCAGTATGTACACAGAGAAGAAATAAGTTACTACGCTAACCCTAAACTGAAAAGCTTTCTCAAAAACTAGGTTTTTTTAGAAGTTTTGTCTGGAACAAGTTTCCACGTCAACACAGGTCCTTCCGAATTTAGGAATACTGCATACAGCTATCACTAGGTGAAAACCAGATGAGGGAAGAGCTTTGGAATGTGAAGAAACATTGTAAGTTTCATCAGGTTGAACATCATCTACAGTTGAGTAAAAATCAAAGACTTGCAGTTTATTAGGCATTTCATACTTGTGATACAGAATTTACAGAGAGAAGCAGATAAATATTATGCACCAAAATCAATCTTTCCTTATTGAATTACCTCATGCAATAGAAAAAAAAAAAAATCTTTTGCTTCAGAAATCATATCTTTTGCTCTACAGCCTGCTAAAAGCAAAAATAATTACTTTGGACGGCCAGAGGAATTCTCGGGTGTGGATTTGTCCCACAGAGGCCTTAAGCACTTAAGCATCTAAACTAGGAACATTCTTTTGCCTGGGTCATTGTGTAACAAAAATGGTTATTTTAATCAGACTGTGATTCACAGCCTTACATCTGTTGGTGGAATCTCCACCTGAATCTACCTACCTACCTACCTCCTACAATCTACTTAAGGCAATTAGACTGCCAGTTTAGGCAGTTCAGATAAGTTCAGATAAAATTAGGCTATATCCAAATGCACATCGGACCAGAAGACAGGGAAAGCTTAGCAAATTAGAGAGACGCACCTTTTTTGCCAATGGTCTCAGCTCCAGGATCCTCCCATTACTTTCAGTATTACTAAGCTTGCAGTATAGAGAAACAGATCTGAAGAATAAGAAGCTCATAAAGGATGCTCATGCAGAGTGTGCAATTGTAATGACTGCCTGTATTTAATGCTTACCAGGTTGGCCATCACAATAGTATCAACCATGACAGGATTCTTCTTTGTGCCCAGAGTGAACTGTAACCCTCGAGGGGGCTGTCCAGTTGTCACATCAAAGCAGTGTCCTTCAAGCAGTGTATATTCCAGTTCATATTCTGCTATAACCGTCCCTTTTATCTGTGGAAGGAACAATGTCATCAATAACTGATGACATTTAACTACACGGGAAAAGCAACATATTACAATGACAAAATGTTCAGGATTTACCTCACCTAAATCCAACCACCAAAAAAACCCAAAATCCAACCAACCAACCAAAAAAACAGAACAAGAAAAAGAGAGAAAGGCCCTTCCAGAAGGAACTTAACTCAATTTTAAAATAGGTATCCAAGGTAAAGAGGATAAATTGCTGTCTGGAGGGACTTTCTCTACATTGACTGTTGAGGAAGCTGTTGCATCTCAACTTACGTAAGGTAAATTCCAGCCTTTATTTTCACAATACACCTTCCAAATACATAGCTTCGATGGATCAAACACCCTCAAGATTTTGCACAGGTTTAGTGACTGAAATAAGTCCAGCGTTTTTGAAGCTCAAGGATTAAAACTGTAATTTAAAACACTGTGAACTAAAAAAAAGGTCAAATACATTGTAATCTATACTAGTAGACAACAACATATTCATGTTTATTTAAAGATCTACCTAGGTTAAACTTACCAAAAATATCTACACAAAAAGAGGAATAGAAAGCTAGCACACAGAATCCCTCAACTGCTTTATTTTTACCTGTAAAAGAATATTCCCATAAAAATTATGAAGCTTAACACAGCAAATAAATTGCTCTTACTTGTTTTCTGCAATCTGATTTCTTTCTGTTTCACTGCTATCTTTTAAGACTTTTTTAAATAAGTGAAAATGAAAAAAAGATGCTGAAAATAAAAATTACAAAATGCCAACTACTTCAGCACCACAGAAAGTATTTCTGGAAAACAAGAGACAAAAATTCCACAAGATTTCTACTTCTGTCTTGAAGCAGAAGGTCCAACATAAGTTTTATAATGTTTACAAACTTCTACTTACATCCTGTAAATGAATGTTATCGAGATCACAGGAACTGTTTACTGCTTCAACCAACCAGCTTTCAGGAGTGATCATGTTTAGAGTCAAAAGAGGCGATTCTGGTAGTTCTAGGAATTTTGCCACAGGATCAGAAGGAGAGTGCTTGTTGATCCCATAATTTAATTCTGGTTCCAGAACAAAACGATAGAAACTGTTGAAAAAGAAGGGTTAAAAAATTACATTTACTGAAGCATAAAAGTTCCAAGCATAAAGTAGTTCTAATATTTTAAAATATAGTGAATGTTTACCAACTTAATGATGTTTGGAGGCAGAGTAGCTCCCTATTCTTTCGGAATATCATCAGGCAGTACCTGCAGCATCTGAAGTGGGCTGATAGATGCACACATTTATTCACTTTTGATATTTTTTGTTCTGTGAAAATGCATAGTTCCTATTAACAGTCTTAATGGCTCTGAAGGTGAACACCCAAGAGATGTATCTAAACATCTTGACCAGGAACTACCCTGAGTTCTCAGAATCTGTATCACTAAACTAAGCAGAAGGACTGATCCCTGCTTGAAGAAGAGTCTCTGGGAACAGCTCCTGACACGAACAGCAGCAAAAACAGGGAGCAGAGGAAAGAAGAGGTGTCTCTATTCCTCTTCAATGCTTGCTCCATTTATTCCACAGGTAAGACACTTGTTAACAACAAAATGATTATTTTTTTCCTTCCTCTACCGACATTCCACAAAATGCAACGAATCAGAACAGAGCCTTGAAGACTGAAAGAGTGAAAGCAACAAGCAGAATGCTTCACCTAGGGAAGGGGATGAAGCACGGAGAAGTAAATTTAACTACTATGAAAAGTTCCTCGTGTACCCATCAGGAGGAAAACAATTCCTGCAAAGTATTTGCGCTAGTATATGAAACCACTGCTGCGAGAAAAATACCTCTCCACAGGGTAAATCATAAAATCATGGAATGTTTTGGGTAGGAAGGGATCTTTAAAGATTATCTAGTCCAACCCCCTTGCCACAGATGGGACATCCTCCACTAGATCAGGTTTTTCAAAGCTCCATCCAACCTAGACTTCAACACTTCCAGCAATGGGGCATCCACAACTTCTCTAAATGATGCCAGCAAACAATTCTTCCTCTTACCTTTCCCAAGCCCTGGGAAAGAACAAGGCACTGGCACTTGCAAAAACACAGACTATCAGCTCTCTCTCATAATAAAGATTGTAGGTACAGTAACTACGAGGAAGAGATGAGAAAGGAATCCCCTCTGCAGAGTTGGCTTCAGTGTAAATGTCTATAACTGAATTAGTGAACCCTGGTCCTTACATACAGTTAAAAGAAACTTCCATTTAAGGCAGGGTATAACATTCTTAATGAATTACAGTGAGATCTCAAACACCGACTGTACATTTACTCAGATGAATTTCAGTGAACGTAACCTCCAAAATTCATCACAAAGCAAGTGGGCTGTAAGAAGTTGCCAAGTTGGGCGGATAGCTTCCCTCTGCAAGTTTTCACAGGCATGAAAGGCTCTTGATTGACTTGTCTGAGGATTGCTCAGGAGAGGACCAGACCAGTTCGCTCTGATCTCGTGATTGACACCTCAGAATTAGAATTTCTCGCTAGACAAATGCAAAACTGCTTCAGCAACATTCAACTTACACTCAAAGAAAATAAGTAATGCAACAAAAGAATCCAGAAACACAAACTGCTCTTTATTTTTTAAGGGAATATAAGCTGCTAAGGCTGGTTTTTTCCAAACCAAGCAAGATCATATATTTGTAAGAAAAGCTATAAACTACTTACCTCTTCAGTGGTGCTTCTGACAGCTTAGATCTGCAGTTCAAAAACAACCTGAGTTTCAGATTGACAATGTTTTTGAGTACCTACAGGAAAAAAAAAAAGTGTAAAAAATGATTCTTGCTAATGATCAAACTTTGAAAACAGGCCAAAGTTATCCTCGTGACACCCTGTTACTTCTCAAGCTTCAGCAGAAAGCTCAAACATAGTTCTAAATATATCTGTACATTACAGGATGTTGTCAGATATTTCAGAGACTTGACCTTTTCTAAAACTGCATGATTTAGCACATGATATTCTTGATAGTCAAAACACTAATGTTTTCTCCTTGTGATGCATTTCTTTTAAAGAGCAGCTACCCCCATGCTCCAGTGCTTGAGTAAATTTTATCGCCTTTCTTATATTGTGTTTTCTAGAAGGCTTTAAAACACTTGAAAGTCTGTAAGTATATGTGCCTTTTATTCAACGATCTTAAAATAATGGCTTTTACTCTTATTAAAATTGCTGTATACAGCAAATTGTTGGATATAATAAAGCTAATAGTTTTAATATTTGATGACAACTTAAAACGTTAGCAATACACTAATCATGTGTAAAACTATTGAATCAACTTCATAACATTCCAGGAAGTTAAAATATTCCTACTTCTTTCTCAGTTTCATCATCTGTTCATTTTGAAAATATTGATTTTCTGGATGCTGTTATACAGGAACCGTAATATCAGGACAGTATTTTTTTTCTTATTTTTGTGCACAATCTATTTTGCTTAAAGCTAATAAAGTTAGTAATTTCTTTAAAGCACCCTTAAAAACCTTTACCAAGTTGTCTTCATTTATCACAGTAGCACAAGGTTGGAAAAGACCTTTGAGATCATCGAGTCCAACCTATGACCCAACACCTACACCTACTCCTACCTGTCAACTACTATTTCTGTAGTTTCTGATCCAAAGCGCTTATTTGAAAGCATAAGGAGCTTTCCCTACCTTTATGGATATTATTAGAAGAGCAAATAAGATATTAAAGCTAAGTTAAAATACTGATAACACTAAGGTTAAAATATAAAATGGCAAGCAAACTGGGAACAAAGAATGTGGTCATCCTTAAATATTTCTTATTATAACCCTTTCCTTCTTTCCTTGGTTCAGCCCATGGCTACACATATTCTTTACTTCAACACTACAACTCTACACAGTCCTAGGGAACTGTTCCTCTAGTAGTTTCTCATCCTTTGGTGTCACCTGAACATCATAACTGAAAAACTCCTGAGCAAGAAATAAAGACTACGGAATGACATAAGGTGACAACAAGTGAAGAAGCAGGAAACAAGAACCTGGACAACAATGAAAGCATAAGAAGGGCAAATATTACATGCCATGGGCAAGAGACATGGGTCAAAATCAAAACAAAAGTCAAAGTGACTCTGGTATCTATCTACATGCCTGTCTGTCTATCATTCAGAATAAAAAGTATCTGCAACCAGTGCTAGCTGGAATTATCTACTAAATTCGAATAGGAAATGAGAAATAAGACAAGAATGCTTTATCTTTGTGTTTTCCAACAGTGCAACTTCTGAAATGATAGATTCAGTTCTGTCATTTAGGGCTTATAAGGACACCAAAAGCCAGGGCTTTCAAGCCAACATATGAAAACGGCTAGAAAACTGGAAAGCCTCTTTTAGAGTAGGGTGTTTCAGGAGTTCATTCTATTTACTTTAATTAAGAAAATCAAAGAAGAGCATGGAGATTTCAGTCAGGGAGTATTTCAAACTGAAAAAAAAAAAAAGGCTGAATTATTTCAGTTTATTAGGCTTAAAAATTATTTAAGAGTAAGTTTTATTTTGCAAAACACTTACTCTAACTAACCACAACTCATCTGAAAAGCATTAACTGACTACACCGTGATTATTGAACCAATCACTTGGAATTGTGTCAGTATGACGATACAAGTACCATAATACAAAGCACGTACACTGAAATCAAACTCTTATAACAGAATCTTCAACAAACCCAGAAAAATGATAGGTGAATGCTTATAGCATGGAGCTATATAAAAATCTGCAATTCCAAGTCTGAATTAAACAGTGGGCTTAATTAGCACTGGAGAAGCTCAGTAGGTTGATCTGTATTCAACTGCTTGATAATATTTAAATTAGGATAATATACGGATTTCTATTTCAAATGCTAATTGTTAAAAAGAAGTCCTATGACTTGTGTTATATAGGAAGTCAGACTAGATTACCAAAAGAGGCTCCTTTCAGAAATTTCTCCTCACTTGATGGATGAAATAAGTGTTTCTTCCTGAAGACAGGATGAACGAAGACCAAAAAAGGCAAAAGATAACCAATAGGAAAAAACCAAAAGGTTACATTTTTTCTCTCCACATTTTTGAGCTCTGACAGTTACTGCAACAAGAAAAAAAAGTAGATGATCCTAAGTGTTACATGCTGCTGGAGTAAAGTAGGCTAGGTGACATGTATTTTGTTCAGTGGTACTTGATGTAATATTTTTTTCATCTGTTTTTGGTGAACCATGAGGAAAAAAACCCTCAAATCTTCAATGTTTTCCTCAGAAGAAGGAATTTCCAATTTTTTTCACATCACCTTAGGGACCACCTTCAGCACTTCATGACTAGTTAGCTATTCCATTCAGCTGAGAAATGACACAGTCCAACCCCTGTCAAGTTAAGGTTAGTATTTAAAGATCTACTTTGGTTAGTGACTGTTGTCTTGTCTGGGAATATTTGATTCTGAAGTCTACAACAAAACCATTTGAAAACGACAAAACATGGGTTAGATGGAAAGTTCTACCTGCCTCTCTCTGGAAAGGATACAGAGTAGTTCTCCTCATACAATCTGTGTTAAAAGCACACAAAAGAATTAGCTCTGCTTTTATTCATGCTGACTCACACCTTAAATTGTCACTTTCTTAGACTAAGCAGTAAAGTTACTATTACTGTTTATCTGTAGCTGTTTACACCTTCTCAGTTTCAATTCCTTTTAATACGAGTAACTTTCCTTTTATAGTTTTAAAAAAATGCCAAAAAAAAAAAATTCCTCGAAGTGGCTATTAAGTGACACAAAGTCATATAATAGCATGTTTTAACCAAGGTTAAAAAGAAATCATAATGTGGATGCATTCAACATGGGATGGGGCAAGAATCATACGCTTTGCTGTGGTAGTCAGTACCCAAATTTTGCACCATGAATAGCTACTACCTGAATACACTGGACACTAATTCAATTACATTATTCAAAACCAGGTCCTTTAAATATAAATGTACCTCAGTGCTTACAGTTCACAGTATTTAACTCGCCTAAATATAGCAAGCTAATTAGAAAGGCATCCATTCAGGAATTTTAAATTTTAGTCTTAGTGTATATGTATGCATGTTTTGTCTCTCTACATCAGGAGGAGGTGGCTTTCTACCACAAAGAAATAGATACGTACTTTTTTTAATTTTCAGGTTACTTTATTTTTCATTAAAAAGTAAATAGAAAATGAAAAAAAACTTCATCTACATTGAAATATTTATGATTTGTTTAATTTCAACAGCATTTCATTATTCTCTCCTAAGTGTCGGCTTCTTGAATAAGACTACAGCTCGTATAAATCATGTAGGATGTGCAATGGCTGAACAGCCTGGTACACCCTGGGAGTCATTTGCCTCGGCATGCATTAGGGAAGATGTGGCTCATTAGGGAGCCTGTTGCACTAAGAGGAATGGAGGCTTCTGATCCGAGCTACAAGGTCCTTGATGCAACTTACTACAATATTATGGCTGAGTAAAGAGAGTTTCCGGTCAATTCCAAAATGAAAATACTTTCATTTGGTAGTATCAAGCTTTCATTTTAACTGGGAATGGTGAAATTAAAGAACTGGAATTCTCTAGAAGAGAAAATCGAGTACTACAGTCTTGAGATAACAGAACTTTCCCCAAATATTTAAAAGTTTCACTATGATGTATGAAGAGTGAGTGGATTCCTCAATGTTTAACACAAAAGGCATAAAGGCATGAAAATGGGAGAGGAAAAGCAATGTAAAAAAAATATGAAAATTTCATAATTACTGCAGAGAAAAAGATAAAATGGGGTACAGCAAAAATCAAGCTACAGGCTTCAGAATTGTAACGGACCATAAAGGGAAGACAAAATTTACATTTTTACGAGGAAACGATAAAGGAACCTGAGGCAGAGTAATATTCTGCAACGAGTGAAAAAAGGAAATCCTTGTAGGAGCTTTGTTTTTAGGACAGTCTCTCTTTAGATGATCAATAGCTACACGCAATGGAAAACTTCTAGATACACTAGGTAGCATTAATCAATTGAGAAATACCTTTCCAAAACCTGAAAGGTTTATAGTCCAATCTTCTTATGATGATATTGCAGATCAGAGTTAGACCACTTCATTTCAGTACCTTGGAAAACTAAGGTGATTTGGTTTAATGGAAAGAAGCATATGCCTCTTAATATCTTGAGATGGAAGAACCTTTCCCTCTATATTATGCAGACAATCTCCTCCTTTCTTTCTATTGACTATAAAGAGCATTTATGAACTCACTTTTAAGACGACTGGTTCTTGGGCATCTGAATTTTAATTGCAAATAAGGTATTTAAAATGATGAATTAGATAATCCCCAACTTTTTAATAAGAATTTGAATAACCAGATATACATTTTTTTAAAAAAATATCTAAATTTTGTTTAGCCCTTTACTACACCGTATATGGAGACAAGAAAAAGTTTAGTAAAAATTAAACTACAAATATGCAAATTAAAAGAAATGACCACCATCTTACAATCAATAAGTGAGCCATCTTCTGTGCTTCTCTTGTCAATGGATCCACAATAGCAACAACATCATAGAATGGTTCATTCTGTTGGGGATCAACTTTTACTACACTGTTAAAAAACCGAAATAATCAATAAGTGACATGAAAACTTTAAACTGAATTTGTGGAAATAAACATTTTTAGGCAGAAATTTGTAATATCAGAGACACTTTAGATTTTATTGTTTGTGAAGACGTTTCTTTCATTTTGATTATTAATCATTATCAAGGCCTGTGATATTACAAGAAAGGCTAAAAACAAACAACAATCAAAACTTAGCATTAACCTACCTAGTTCCACATTACTTATGCATTAATTACATGCTCCATTACAAAATCAATAAAATAAAAGGAAAATGCAGAACATTTATAAAATGACCTGTCACACCAATTGTAATCACTCTTTTTTCAGATAAGGATAAGGCTGGAAAATCATCAGGTATTACTAAGTAATTTATTAAGAGAGAGGTGAAGATGCATTACACTAGGGCAGATTAACAGGTTGTTAATAGAACCATACAATCAACTTCTTCAATTATCTTTTAAAACCCGGAATGCTTACTGAAACATTTAGTAATTCAGAAGACTTGTAATTATCAGTACATTCTGATTTTAATATGAAAATACTATAAGTGCCATGTTATGGCAGATAGAACTTACCTGTGCTGTTCTTTGAGTAACTCAATATCTTGTCTTATCTCTGTTTTAGGCAAGGATGACAGTAGGGCATCTATTTTCATAATCAAATCACTGCCACTGTATTAAATAAGGCAAACAGAATTTTTTTCTTATTAGGAAAGGAGTCAATCATCCACATTTCATTGTATATCTGTTTACATAAGGGGTATTTTAAAGCCCACATCCTGAACTCTCTAAAAAGATCATCTCCTCAGGATTAGCAGCTTTCAGTAAAACCTTTAGCCCAAAGCACAAGAAAAACTACTTAAGAGCCTGTGAACTGTGTGCTTCTTAAAATTAAACAATGCAGGATTAGCAGAATTACAATTCAGTCTCACCATTTGCATGGAACACTCTGCTGGTATTTATACTCTTTATTACTTTTTTTTTTTCATTTTTTTCTTCTGACTACATCTCAGAACAGACATAAATGAAAAAAGGTTTCAAGTTTACTTGGCCACATCTTTTAATTGTTTTGTATTTCTTACTACAAATTCCTTAGAAACCTTAGTAGTTTTATTTCAGTGTCACTAAATCTTTATATTTGATTAAATACATTTTGCCTCTCACTACTTAGTGGTGATTCTACCTCTTCTTGGTTTTGTTTTTCTGGTAGTCATTCTCTCATTTGTGGCAGTCCTTCCAGGTAACAGAAATGATACTCAGATACTACACTTTGGACACAATAACCCCATGCAGAGCTCTAGGTTGGGGACAGAGTGGCTGGAGAGCAGTCAGGCGGAGAGGGACTTGGGAGTGCTGGTGGACAGGAAACTCAGCATGAGCCAGCAGTGTGCTCAAGTGGCTAAGAAGGCCAATGGTATCTCGGTCTGCATCAGGAATAGTGTGGCCAGCAGGACTAAGGAAGTCATCATCTCCTTATAGTCGGCACTGGTCAGGCCGCACCNGAGGTTTAGGCTTGATATTAGGAAAAAATTCTTCACTGAAAGAGTGATTGGCCATTGGAATGCGCTGCCTGGGGAGGTGGTGGAGTCACCATCCCTGGAGGTGTTTAAAGGGAAAATGGAAGAGGTACTTAGTGCCATGGTTGAGATGAAGACTTAGTGTTGGGTCATAGGTTGGACTCAATCTCAAAGGACTTTTCTAACCTTGTAATACTGAGATACTGTGTGATACAGAAAGTCAATAGATGTTGTAAAAATAATATAATTTTGTTCTCTTCTTTGTACACAGACTGGATCCTTAGATTAAAAGCTGGCTAGAACTCATCCTTACGCTTTCTTCAATTAACAGATGTGTGAATGTTGTCTAGCAGGGTGTCAGAGCACCACACCTGTGCATTTGTAAACAGGCTTCTTTTCTAACGATTGCTAATGCACTCTCTCACCTCAAATATCGATACTCTGATACTACTGTGGTTTTCACATGAACTATATTTTATCACGCTTATTATTATTTGTTATAATCATTCTTAAACAAACAAAATCTAGTAGAAATTTAGTTAGCTGTACTTGTCTCTTGGTTCTAAGTACAGCGGAAGCAGGTAAACTATTGGGAGTAATTTGGCAAAGCTGCACACGAGGTAAATTGGAGAGATGATTCTTTGGGTAAGCAGTGATCTGTTACGCCTTAGCCTCACCACACAGATGACCAATGATAAAAAGGTTCATGTCTCTTGAATAATACTAGGTGCCTTTTTTTCTACTCTGCTCTGTAACAACACAGTATCAAAGAGACTGCCAGCAGTGGCGTATATGACACATTCGGTTGAAACCTAACATATGCAGCTTATATATATATATATAGTGGAAAACTACGTTAAATAGCATAATTAGCCAAGCATGAAGGTGATACAAAATTTACCAGATGTGCAATTTCTTCTAGAAAACAGGGCAAGTGTTTGAGTAGGTAAGTATACTAAGTCTGTCATAGAAATGCTAAAAAAGAAATGAGAGACAGTTAAACCTGATCACATAGAAGTACTCAGATGCTGAAGAGGAGAGCAAGTATACAGTGCACAAACAAGTATTTTCACTAAGTGCATGTAGAATATATACATATATATGAGTATATAGTATGAAGAGAGCCATGACTATACATTTGAACCTTTGTTCCTATTTCACACATGATGTTGTTTAACCCCAGTCAGCCACTATGCTCCACACAGCTGATCGCTCACCCCTGCCTGGAGGGCCAAGGGAGAAAATCAGATGGGTAAAAAGTGAGGAAAACTCATGGGTTGTGATAAGAACAGTTTTATGATTGAAATAAAACCCAACCAACCAAATAATGATATGATAACAATAAAATACTAATTTGTTATTATCTTACTAATAGTAATATTAATATTAATCAAAAGGAAAATACAAAAAAAAAGAGAGAGAGAAATAAATGCCCCCCAAAATAAGTGATGTACATGAAAAACAATTGCTTACCACTTTCCAAATTATGCCCAAGCCTGATCCCAAGCAGCAATTGTTACCCTGTAGCCAACTCTCCCCAGTTTATATGCTGAGCATGACATCATATGCTATGGAATAACTCTCTGTCCAGTTTGGGTTCTGCATATAACCCCTCTCAGGTCCCCATGCGCTTCTCACTGGCAGTGCATGAGAACTGGAAAAGTCCTTGCCTTAGTGTAAGCACTATGTAGCAACTAAATCATCAACATTACTCTTACACTAAATCCAAGAGACAGCACTATGTCAGCTACTAAGAAGAAAATAAACTCTATTCCAGTCGAAATCAGGACACAATGTAAAAGGATTATTAGTCAAAGGTAACAAACAAAGAAATATATCATAAAGCCTCAAAATGCACAAGAATTTTACCTTTTACTACTGTTTCCCATCTCTTTGACAATGGCTTTAATCTTCTCCGCTGAGGTACTGTATGTTACTTTTTCCAACAAATTAAAGTCTTCAGCATAGAATTCATTTCCTTCTAAAGGACCAAGTACCTTAGACAGGGAAAAAAATGTTACTAAAAGCATAGTGTCCCAAAAATGTTTCATCAGTAAGCAAAAATTCACTAATATTTTAAATGAATGCACATATTCAATATGTAACCCCTAACCCTACATACATCAGTATTATTAATTATACAGTCCTAAACTGTATACTGACTATAACAGATTGGCTTTTTACAGTTATGTAATCACAGTTAATTATCAGTCAACAGAGCAGTTACAATGGACATATCTGTATTTTCCACTATACACTATTTAGAAATAACAATTCTAAGTTTAAGAACAGCTTCTGTAAGTTTTGTTGTTTAATTCTGCAAACACAATCTTAACTTCTCAAAGCTTCTCAGATAAAACAGAATGGATAGAAATACAAGCACAAAGGAAAAGAAATGCAGGGTAGCCTACTACTATTTTTTTGTGTCCGAAGGAAAAGAAGGTGCCCTGGAGTCCCAGGTAATAGTTTCGAGGCTGTTGTTTGGTTTTCCTACTCATAGTTTACCAGGCTAACCTGACTCAAATCAACTTCAAGGGCCTTTAAGACTGCAAGGATGTAGAAAGTGCTAATATAAGATTAGTGCTGCACATGTCCCTCTCAAAATTCAGCTGCTTCCTAGAAACGAGACGTCATCTAACTTCCACTTCTGAATTTTTTACGAGTATTAATGATGCATAAGATAGAGAAAATCACAGTGTAATTATGAAATACCAGGCTAATTTTGCATAAGGCATAATCAGAAAAAAATATTATTTGCTCATAAAAACAAAATTTCAGTGCTGAAATAGCAAAGATAGGAAGGATGGACAGCACATGTTTTTTTTAAAGTCATCTCTTAAAATGAAAACATGCTTTCAGATAGATGAATATTATCAAATTTATCCAAGTATTTATAAGAAAAGTATTTCCTTACAGCTTAATACATTGGTATAATTTGAGCTTTCCTTAGGCATGGAAAACAATACTAACCATTTCTAAAATCAAATTGCATATTTCGTTATGAGGTTTTTGTCAACACAATATTCTTTCGTTCTTCATAAATAAAAACGCTTTCTGTAGGTTTCTTACTGGCATTTGAGTTGTATCTCAGAAGCTGTTTAGGATGTGCAAAAGTAACTAAGATCACAACTTAAAGCGAGCTTCTGGTAATTAAATGCCAGTGTAATATCAGTATTTCTTCTAAATGGCAATAAATAGAAAAGACTTAAAGAGTAGTTTGTATCAATCACATTTGTAATGTTAATGACATTCAACACCTTACAAATACTAAATATTGAACTCAACTGTTTTTTAATCACAGTTCACCTATAGCCACACTGTAATAATGGCTATTGGTTTCAGAATACATATACAAGAAATTGAAACAGCAAAACTGCCTTAGTCTTTTTGATTTTTAAGAGTTAAAAATATAGAACAACTGAATATTTATAAACAATTTGGGTTTTTTTCCTAAAACAGAAGATCTTGAAATACTGTCATAGTCAATGTAACTTTTTTAGTATACATGCAGTAGCTCATCCTATACCAAATACATAAAATATAGGTAATTTCAGGATCACAATTTATTCTTAAATATCATTAATAATACAGAAAACATGAACATATTTAGAGAATTGTGTCTATTTTTTAATGACTATCTCAGACAAGACAAACATTCACACCACTCGATGAACGGCATGAAAAAGTGAGAAATAAATATAATGCCTTTCTTTTTTAGCTTGAAACTGAAGCTCCAGGAACTAAAAGATACATGTTAAAAGACACAGATTAATTAATTTTTTTCTTACCCTGCCATTGCTCATAACAGCCATTTCCCCAGGAAGCAGCTTAAGAACTTCCTGGCAGAACATCTGGTGGGTTTTAATCATATCCAGGCCTAAAGTGTTGTACTTCTTCTCAAATGTATTGTCATCCATTCCCTAAAGCAAAGGTGAGATGATGGAATGATTCATTGAAATTGTACGGCAACTTAGGGAACCAAAGATTTTCTTCAGGTTACTTAGTCACGAGAAATCAGAACAGCAGTGGCGAGGCACTGGCACAGGTTGCCCAGGGAAGTTGTGGATGCCCCGTCCCTGGAAGTGTTCAAGGCCAGGCTGGATGGGGCTTTGTGCACCCTGGTCCAGTGGGAGGTGCCCCTGCCCATGGCAGGGTGGTTGGAACTGGATGATGTTGAAAGATCCCTTCCAACCCAAACCATTCCATGGTTCTATCATAAATTCAGCTTCAATGTAGGTACACGACTATTGGTGCGGAGCCATGGTCTCCCTAATGAGCTCGTGTGCAATTTTCACCTTTGAGCAACTGTGAAGACCATGAGAGGAAAGCTGAGCTGGAAGTTGAACACTAAGATACAACTCACAGCTGCATGAAAAACAATACACTCAACAACCAAACTGTATTCTCACCTTTAGGAAAAAGATATAAATAATCCATACTGTTCTAAAAACTTTAGTTATTTTAATGTGATGATTGGATACAGCTTGATTATGATCTGGGGAAGCCAAAAACATCCAACAAGATGCAGGACAAGTAAATGTTCAAAGTAGGGGAAAAAAAATTCTGGAATTTGCCATGCACACTATTGCCCTGTGCCTCACACCATCTTGCTGTATTCAACTTTACTGATACGCTTTTCTTCATTAGAAATATACAGACCAAGCAAACGGATTCACTCAAACAATTAATATAGTAAAATATCTTAGTAACAAGCATACACCGCTTAATTAACTACCTTTGTCTTATTAAACAACAAAATAACAGCATGGCCTAAACCAGCTAACTAATTTTCCAATATGGTGTGAAATAGTTCTCAGTCTCCCAAATCTTCCTATTATATTTAGAATATATACAAGATTCATTTATATATAATTTAAATATTCTATAATACTTAAATACTACAATTTACTTCTGAACCAAAAACTGGTTTGCAGTTGTTATTTAATAACTCAGCTCTGCTCTACGTGTGAGCTTTGAAATCAGCGTTTGTATTTTAAACCAATGAATTTTCATAGCAACACACCAGAATACGTTGGCCATAAGTATAGAATGCTTGTTAACCTCAACCACTTCAGTCTGTGCCTCTCACTGTTCACAACTCCCGCAATAAGGTGAAAACAGTTACTTCTGAAGTCTTAATTCTTGACAAACATTAATATCAATTTTAATTAAGATAGCACTACTAAAAAAATCAATTATTAAAATTTGAACTATTTAGGTTTCAATAATCCAGTATCTGTATTTTTCAGTACACTCGTATTTTCCTCCTTGAAATAAATTCTCTATGCTTCCATCACATAAAAGCTGTCCAAAATCCAAATTTGCTTGAGCAGAAACTGTCTAAGCGTTATAAGCTGCATAGTATTTGGTCAAACACTGTTACTAAGTATAACATCTCCTTACAATAAAATATATGTAAAATGAAAAAGAAAGTAGTCTAATTTAAGCTTGCACTCACTGGGATGAGCAATTTAGTGATTTTAGTTCCAGCAGCGAGGGATTTTGCTGTCTCTTCCTTACTGAGTTTACCTAGGAAACTCTTTATGTTGCTGTTGTTTTGGGTTAGAAAAGTAGCCCAAATTGCTCTTGCAATGGCTGTGTTATCTTCCTTTATTTTTGATGAAGGATTGTTCAAAATCCCAACTCGTGTATGACTGCTTGTTTTCTGCAAAGAAAAATACAAAATAATACACAATTTTACACTTCCATCTGCTGTTACCTAATGCATTCATATCGATTACAACTCTGTGAAATGCTATTTGCCTTTAGAAAACACACATCAATGCCTAATTCATAACTTCAAATGGGAGTAAAAATGTTATTAGTAAGGATTTACCTATTCCGCAGCACATATTTTAAAAAAGATTTTTCAATAGAATAATTGTCTTGGAGCATCCTGGAGAAGTGTTTTTTTTCCCCACAAAGGACATAGACAAGTGTCTTCAGAACTGGTTTTGCAGATGTTTTTCTATTTTTTAAAAACTAACAAACTAAACATAAAATAAATACAAGAAAATTTATCCACTTATCACTTTAATCTTAATCAGCAGGAAAATCTTTCAGTTGTTCGTATCAGTGATGCCACTTAAATATTAGTAGAGACGATTGTGAGGTAGGATCAAATAGCATTACTAAGCGAAGCAAATGTAAATGGAATCTATCATTAAGTGCATAATACAAAAATAAGGAATGAAATCACTGGTATTCAACATATTCAAACATCAAACTTGAACCTGCAGCTCTTGAGAAACGTTTTGTTGAAACATTTATTTGAAAAGCTTGAAATTGCGTTAAGCACGCTCTTGCCAGGAAGAAGACAGGTGGCATAGTAGCCTAGATTAGGGGACACATGGCAAGCTGATCAAGAAAAGTCCTTATTCTCCTCTATCAGCACTTGCTAGGATGCATTTGCACTGCTGTGCACGGTTTTGGTTCCCCCCCAGTACACTAAGGATGCTGAGATGCTGGAGAGGCTTCAGCAAAGGGCTACCAGAAGCTATGAGGAAGCATTAAAGAAGCTGGGCTTGCTCAATCTGGCAAGCACGACACTACGGAGAACACTAAAAGCAACCAACAGCTACTGAAGGGGCAGTGGAAAACAATACAGGGCCAAACTCTTCTTGGTAGCAGCAAAAAGTATAACAAGGGGGAAATGACCTGGCAGGAAAAGCTATACTAGGAAGACAGTGCCACACCAGTGCAAATTGTCAAGGGAGGGGACAGAGTCGCCTCCTTGGAGATTTTCAGAACTCCTTCAGACAAACATAAAGCTGACCTGATCTAATGATAGCAATAATCCCAACTTGGAGTGGGACACTGAATTAGATGGCTCCCAGGGGTCTCTTGCAGCTAAGACATCTTTAGTTTTTGTTTTATTTTGTTTTAAAATGAAGTTAAAATGTAGTAGTAACTTTCAAAATATTATATATTATCTTGAAGTGAGTTCCCTTTGGCACTTCCTGCAAAATTTCCTTCAAAGGCTGATGGCAAGTCATGCACAGGGTGTCTGTGCCAGTTCTGCACCCACCAGAAATTCTACTACACCCTGACCCAACAGTCAAAAGGGACTAGAAAGGAGTAGAGGATCACAATAGAAATCAATAGACTTCTAGAAGTCTATGGCTCAAGGGATTTCTAAAAGCCACGGAACTTGGAAATCAGTAGAAGTGGTACAATTGGAAATTAGATTTAACCAAACCAAATCTAGGGAATTGGAATAAAGATAATACATTAAACTGCTGTTTCACAGAAGATCCAACAAGTTTTGTTCAGGACAGCTTTTCCTAATGCTTTATCTAGATTCTCCTCACTATCACTCTGGGACTTAGCCAGACAGTTCTTGCCTCCTGGAGCTGGGGACTATAGCGTATTTTCCTCACTGAAGGGGAAAAATAATGAAACTACAGCAGGAACATATATGCCAAGCTTGGGTCACAGATCTAGCAGTCACTTAAATGAAATGATTTTCCTGTAAGAAGGACTTGTACTGTTTATCCCTCCTTGCAGTTTTTTAAGTCTCTTCTTAAGAAAAATTTGGCACCATAATACCCTTACGATAGTTCCTATTTCATTTCTGGCTATTAAATCCAGATGTTTTCCCAATTTCAGTCTAGTTACTCTTCCAAACACTTCAGAACTGAGGTTTTTTTGTCATTTACATTCACATGACATTTACTTGTATACTTTAAATTCAATTATTAATATGAAGTAGTAAAAGATAAGCAGGCTCATAAAAGTAGATGATCATCCTAGTATACAAGAAATACATAATCTTAGAAGCACACAAACAGCAGGTGGAAAACCAGTCACTTCATGGCCACACTTATGTCAGACAATACTGGGGAACGCAGCATATTGCCTCCCACGAACATGCATTATCCTGACTTCCCTTAGCCAGGTAACATGCTGGGTTACCTCCCAGGAGAAGATCTGTCATTGGAAATACGTTCATACACAGCATCATAGTTTGTCTTCTGCATCAGGAGTCCAAGAATCAGAAGACCACTTACAAGCCTAAGATGCCAGTGGTGCAGGATAGTAGAGTAAAATGAAAGCACACCCCGACAAGTCCGCACCATAATACTGTTACACCTTTACTTAGGAGTATAACTTTGAATGTGCACAGTGTTGTTAAGAACATATTCACAACAAATATTATAACAAAAACTGCTAGAAACTCACCAGGTGTTTCAAGGCATTAGCAAGCAGTCGTCTCCCAGCTGGCTTATCAAAATCAGCAACAATCCAGATAGTAACAGCATATAATGCATCTTCACCTGAAAATACAAGGTAATCCTGCTTTCATTCTGGAGAATCCTCTCACGAGTAACTGAATAATGAATTAATTCTGTTTGAGATTTTGAAGTTTGTCAGCTAACTTCAACTGTAATTCTAATCTTTGCCACATTAGAATCTTTTGCCCTCTGAACTGAAACAAAATTATTATGGGGTACTTTATTAACATAGCTTATATTAATATGATAAGTAGCTGATCTGTTGCTGTACCACTGGAAACATGATGACCCTAAATAATACGGTAGCTCCAATTAACAAGACTTTCTTTACCAGAGGTTTCTTGTGAACATTTGATGAAGCTTGATCATCCAGCAAGAAATGAAAAGAATTATGTAGTTATAAGAATGCACAAGTTAGGCCATTCACTTTCCCCAGCAGCAGAGTCCAAAAGCACAATAAAAATTCACCATTTCTGGACATAAATGAGACAACAGAAAATACAGCATAAAGTAAATAAACTATAGTATTGGTGTATACTTAAATATCCTTTTTTCCTGGTCTATTGCATCCTGGTTCTTTTTTCTTCATAGAAGAGCAACAGTACATGAAAAATTTTGCAAAGTTATCTATAGAAGAATGTCAGTGCAACCAGAACTAAGATATGTCCCCTGAAAGGTAATATATACAGAGACAGAAATTTTGCAAGGTTTTGGTGAGATTCTAGGAAGAAGTTATGATTAAGCATTGTTGGGGTCTAGAGAAATACAATGGAGTCAGAGATTTGAAATGTAGATTCTGGCTTAAAGGTTATGGGATTTACATAAGAGATCTGAATCTTAGCAACGACCCTAGAGATTGAAAGACAGTCATCATGTGACAGCTAGTTGGGGTACCCCTGTGGTTGTGGGCAGAGAATCAAATAGAGTCAAATAATTTTATTCTAAAGAAATGCAATTACATGGCATTTTGTTCTAATACAAGGATAAGTAAAACTACGTTAAAACTGCATAATAATTACTAAAAGAACAGCACTTCAAGGGGATTATTTGATCCCTTTAAGGACTGATGTAAATGACCAGTTGTTAACTTTCTACTCCTAGAAGTTAATAAGGTACAGACTATTGCAAAATTCTGTGCAGTATTATGGCCCCACTATTGCAATTATAATTTCTAACTTAAAGGGAAAGTAGTTATGTATGCAATAAGAACATTTTACATCAAAAACATTTTAAAGGTACAGAAAAGTGTTAACTTTTAGCAAGATAAAGTGTATAAATGCGTGATAATCCATCAGATTTTTTTTTATTCTACATAAAGAGAAAACTTCAGATACCAAAACTGAACAATCTAACTAGAGGAAAAAGAGTCACTGAATGCTAGTAAAAAAAGAAATAGTCAGTTATTCCTTAAATTGTAGAAATTACTAATTTTGATATAGATATTATAAAGACTACACATTCTTAACTTGATAATGCTACAAATACAAGCAATTTGAAAACTGAGTATACTCTCACATACCCTTAAGTAAAATCATATTACTATGAAAACTGAGTCTGTTTTGAAGGTGCAAAAGCCTTGCAAAGGTTTAAACTTCACGTGTGTAAACCAACAAAACCTAGTGAGGACATCCATCCCATTTCGAAGTTACAAATTCTAAAATAACTGTCTTGTCATTATGTTTACAACAGCAGAATATCATCTGGTTTTCAAAAGAAGATACTGATATATGAGTAATTCTATTTAATTACATGGGATTCTTGGGATACTTACATACTTGCAGTATTTTACTGGGAAATTTCAACAATTTTTTAATATACACATGTACATATATAGTCCATATAAAAATTAATATACCCTTTTTTGTTAAATACTTCATGTTGTCTGAAATTACAGCACTTTTATCTTGTGAGTCCAAAAAGGAGAAAGTAGAGAAATCTTCCACATCAAAGGGAACTGCAAAATGTAAAATACAACATGTTAGACTTAAAAAAGGAAAATCATAACAACACCCCATACAAGAAAAGTAGTTACCATTTGTGGATCTGAAATGTATGTATCTTCGTTCTGCTCCAAGAATAGTGGGGTTCATACGGGGAACTACATTATGCTGATCCATAAGAAAATCCATTGCGTTTATATGATCATTTAACACACCCTATTGTAAAAGAAAAGAAACTCTAGAAGTACAGATTTAATGTGAGGCAAACAAAACCCCAAGCATTTGTTCAACCTTTCAACTAAGCTTAAAGCTTCTATATACACCAATTTATAAGACAAGGTAAAGTTGAAAACGTATAAATATCATACAGATAGTATTTCAAAATATCAGATGCCCATTTTTTTTTTTTCAATGAACAACTGCAGCACACTACCAGCTTATGGCTGAAAAATTCCATATGATTGCTAAATGCTTAGTTGATCCTTCAATCTTGTATATCTAAATATACTGTTTCAAAACCATGGCCACAAACTAATGTAATAATGTAACTTCAGTTGTCATATTATTAATTTCAAGCCATCTCATTATTAAAAAATTAATATATAAACATGAATCAAACAATCCACTGTCAAATATTTTATCTCACAATCACTCAAAAATGTTAAACATACCATGAAAACTGCCCTCTGGAAGAAGCCGGTGGCATCAATAATCCTCTGAAGAATAACTGTCTCTAACTCTGCAGCATCCATCTCTTCTCTGTTAAAGGGCACGCCATTAAACAGAGCTTGAGGCAATGGACCCAGGCCAGTCTTTTTATAAAAGGTTGCTCCTGTCTGATCAAATCAGAAATATCACAGGATTAAATAGACTGTGGCTCACTAGCAAAAAATGAAACTAATATCAAGAGACAATGAACTCTAATCTCCAAGCACCCTTCACTGTCACACCTTCTCATGAGAAACAGGGACAAAACAGGATATATCTGGAAACCGAAGAGGACATGTGGGACTCATTTATCAGATATAATGGCAAAAGAAATTATAGATGTATATATGGTGTTTTAAAATGTCGCTACATCACCTTGCTGAGAAGCATGTTATTTTGCTTAATATTGTCAGCAAAATATATTAAGCAAATAACATTTGTGAAAGATCTTGGGACAGTTACAACAGGGGTCGATAGTCAGCCCATCCTTATTCAACGTATTCATCAGTGACCTGAATGAGGGGACACAGCCCAACTTCAGCGAGTTTGCTGATGATATAAAACTGAGAGGAGTGGCTGATACACCAGAAGGCTGGGCCACCATTCAGCGAGGCCTGGACAGACTGGAAAGTTGGGCAGAGAGGAATCTAATGAACTTCAAAGGCAAGCGTAGTGTTCTACACCTCAGGATGAATAACTCCATTCACCACCACAGATTAGGAGTTGGCCAGCTGGAAAGCAGCTCCGAGGAGAAGGACCTGGGAGTCCTGGTGGACAACAAGCTAACTGTGAGCCAGCAATGTGTCCTTGTGGCCAAGAAGGCCAATGGTCTCATGGGGTACAGCAACAAGAACGTGGCCAGCAGGTTGAGGGAGGTTATGCTCCCCTTCACTTCTGCCCTAGCGAGGCCGTATCTGGAGTACTATGTCCTGTTCTGGGCTCACCAGTTCAAGAAAGACAAGGAATATGAGGAGAAACTTTTTCACTGTGAGGGCGGTAGGGCACTGGAACAGGCTGCCCAGGCTGGTTGTTGATTCTTCTCTGGAGATACTCAAATTTCACCTGGACACATTCCTATGCAGCCTGCTGTAGGTGAACCTACTTTAGGAGGGGGTTGGATCAGACCATCTCCAGAGGTCACTTCCAACCCTTACCATTCTGTGATTCTGTAGATTGACCTGGACCTTTTCCCCAAAGACAGTACCCCC
>VWPV01031845.1:0-43409 GCA_013389885.1 Geococcyx californianus | reverse complement strand
ACTCAGGCATTCGCAGATATGTTTAAAGGGTTTCTGCATTACTACTCTCACTATTAAAATTTCCTACTGCCTGGTGCTTTCTGGAGCACAAGTGTTTTTCTAGTGAACATGGTGAGATGTCTGTCTTGCACTACAGAAATTGTTCAGCTTTGTCTTCTGGGTGAGGAGCTAAAGTCTGTCTTTAAGGTGAATCATTCCATTTAATTGAGCTTTCTGGTTATAATTTCCTTTGGGAAAGACAGCTATAGATTTGATTTAAATGCTATGGAGAAGACATATTTTATCTATAATGGATTATTTAAACAATTTTCTGTTAAAATATGTATAAAAATACCATTTTTCATGTATCTTCAGCCACGGTGTCTATACAACATCAAGTTTCTGAGGCAAACATTTTTTTATTATTATTATTTCTTTAAAAAAATGTTATACAATTTATATTATATTTCCTTAAGAAAATGGATCCGGGCAGCTACAAAATAAGGTGCTGTTTGCTTTATGCTATGTGTTCCTCAGATTCGCATGGAGGCTTTATGTAGAAGGGCAGTTTGAATCTGCCCTGGCAGCAGCTGGATATGCTTAGGGGAGGAGAGCTTGCCACAGAATATTAAAGGAAGAAAAGTAGATGGAGACCCACCAAGAGGAAGCAGGCACTATGAGATTAAGATCAGGGAGGAGGCACTGGGGTGACAAAGATGGACACATAGATATTGTCATAGAGTTTGTAGCCATCTAAAAAATGACGCTGAAAGAAAACATGTAAGGATATAGAGTAAGAAGGGCAGATTACTTAGAATACATTTTTATTTATGTTTGTCTCACTGAATTTTCTCTGTATGTGGAAAAATTAGCCTGTTCTGCTTGTCTTATTGAATAAGGTTTGGCTTCTGAACATAAAAGCCTATTTGAGGGGTTTGGGGGTACTGTCTTTGGGGAAAAGGTCCAGGTCAATCTACAGAATCACAGAATGGTAAGGGTTGGAAGTGACCTCTGGAGATGGTCTGATCCAACCCCCTCCTAAAGTAGGTTCACCTACAGCAGGCTGCATAGGAATGTGTCCAGGTGAAATTTGAGTATCTCCAGAGAAGAATCAACAACNGTGACCTGAATGAGGGGACACAGCCCAACTTCAGCGAGTTTGCTGATGATATAAAACTGAGAGGAGTGGCTGATACACCAGAAGGCTGGGCCACCATTCAGCGAGGCCTGGACAGACTGGAAAGTTGGGCAGAGAGGAATCTAATGAACTTCAAAGGCAAGCGTAGTGTTCTACACCTCAGGATGAATAACTCCATTCACCACCACAAATTAGGAGTTGGCCAGCTGGAAAGCAGCTCCGAGGAGAAGGACCTGGGAGTCCTGGTGGACAACAAGCTAACTGTGAGCCAGCAATGTGTCCTTGTGGCCAAGAAGGCCAATGGTCTCATGGGGTACAGCAACAAGAACGTGGCCAGCAGGTTGAGGGAGGTTATGCTCCCCTTCACTTCTGCCCTAGCGAGGCCGTATCTGGAGTACTATGTCCTGTTCTGGGCTCACCAGTTCAAGAAAGACAAGGAATATGAGGAGAAACTTTTTCACTGTGAGGGCGGTAGGGCACTGGAACAGGCTGCCCAGGCTGGTTGTGGATTCTTCTCTGGAGATACTCAAACTTCACCTGGACACATTCCTATGCAGCCTGCTGTAGGTGAACCTACTTTACGAGGGGGTTGGATCAGACCATCTCCAGAGGTCACTTCCAACCCTTACCATTCTGTGATTCTGTAGATTGACCTGGACCTTTTCCCCAAAGACAGTACCCCCAAACCCCTCAAATAGGCTTTTATGTTCAGAAGCCAAACCTTATTCAATAAGACAAGCAGAACAGGCTAATTTTTCCACATACAGAGAAAATTCAGTGAGACAAACATAAATAAAAATGTATTCTAAGTAATCTGCCCTTCTTACTCTATATCCTTACATGTTTTCTTTCAGCGTCATTTTTTAGATGGCTACAAACTCTATGACAATATCTATGTGTCCATCTTTGTCACCCCAGTGCCTCCTCCCTGATCTTAATCTCATAGTGCCTGCTTCCTCTTGGTGGGTCTCCATCTACTTTTCTTCCTTTAATATTCTGTGGCAAGCTCTCCTCCCCTAAGCATATCCAGCTGCTGCCAGGGCAGATTCAAACTGCCCTTCTACATAAAGCCTCCATGCGAATCTGAGGAACACATAGCATAAAGCAAACAGCACCTTATTTTGTAGCTGCCCGGATCCATCTTCTTAAGGAAATATAATATAAATTGTATAACATTTTTTTAAAGAAATAATAATAATAAAAAAATGTTTGCCTCAGAAACTTGATGTTGTATAGACACCGTGGCTGAAGATACATGAAAAATGGTATTTTTATACATATTTTAACAGAAAATTGTTTAAATAATCCATTATAGATAAAATATGTCTTCTCCATAGCATTTAAATCAAATCTATAGCTGTCTTTCCCAAAGGAAATTATAACCAGAAAGCTCAATTAAATGGAATGATTCACCTTAAAGACAGACTTTAGCTCCTCACCCAGAAGACAAAGCTGAACAATTTCTGTAGTGCAAGACAGACATCTCACCATGTTCACTAGAAAAACACTTGTGCTCCAGAAAGCACCAGGCAGTAGGAAATTTTAATAGTGAGAGTAGTAATGCAGAAACCCTTTAAACATATCTGCGAATGCCTGAGTGGGGGCTGAAGAGAAATTTAACTCAAAGATACTCTATTTAACATCCTTTAACATTTAGCGATCTTTCAGCTTAGCAAATACGAAGAATTGGGTACTACAAAATCTCTTAGCACTTTGCTGTCAACATACCTTCCTCCCTTCATCGTATTCAGAACCAACACTTAGTATACTCTCAACATCAGCGTGGGGGTATTCGCTTCTGAGAACATCTTTCACGTGATTTACTGTTAGGACATCTCCATCTCTGACTTCATGGTACATCTGTAAAAATTGTAACAGAGAAATAAGTAAAAGGTAATAATTTTTCAATCATAATTAAAAAAAACATAATAAAAAGTAAGTAAACAATAAATATAACCTTTTTATAATGCTGCAGTGATTTTTATATCAGTATTACAGTTTTTACATTGCTTTAGTAATTACTGTCATCACACATTTACACAATTCTTCATCTCAGCACTGCTCTAGTTAATCTATTATTGTACTCGTAGTCTAAATTGGAAGTGGGAAAGTAAATACATTCGTATGAGCTGAATGTGAAAGGTTATTTCTCTCCACCAATTAGAGAAGGAATCAAAATTCTTACTGCAAACTAGTTAACAATGGCCAGTTATGTAAATCTATATGGGATTAATCCAAGCCTGAAATAGACAGTGATAGGTCTTTCCTACAGTGATAATTTTTCTCTACTAATGCTATTTTATTGCATAGCATAAGATTTTATTTCTTTCATCAAAAATACAAAATAAATTTGAAGTGGAAATTATTCAATCCATTTATTTTCAAATAAGGAACAGTACATTTCTCTCTATAGCACTGAATATCTCAAAGCTTTTATTGACTGTTATCTTTTAATTACATTTATCATCCTCTCCTTTATATATCATGAAACAAAGTAAATAGAGGAGCACACATTTTAGAAAGCACACTGTAGATTGATATTTTGTGATCTGGTTGTGGATAATGGTCACGCATGCCTGTCAGCTCCTAATGCTTATGGATTTCTATTTCTTCCCCAAGCTGCTCATAGTTACTTCAACTCCTTTCATTTTAAGCTCTCTGAGTTTGTCCATGATGTTAGTTTCTAGGCACTAAACAGAATAACAGAAAACAAAATTAAGAAAAAAGGTAGGTATTAATACCATATTCTCCAATATAATTTTGCCTGCAGAGACTTCACAAAGACTGCTCCCTTAACTTTCCTCCACCCATCTCTCATCTCTGAAATTCCTGTCTTTACATGCACCAGCATTCTCTCACACAGAACACCTGGCTCCTTAATTAAGCTGCAAGTCTGAAATATTTTTGTTTTCTACACCCATGAACAGCTCCAACATGACCAAAAAAGCAAAGAACTTACCTTACTCTGTTTCACTTTCTACACTAGAGAACAAACAAGAGTTTTTCAAAGCTTATAGCATTGCCAGAGTGATATTAAAATGCCTGTACTCCGAGAGATCCAGAACACAAAGGCAGGTATTAACATAAATAATAATCATCTTTCACAGGTATATACCAAAAGCTGTAAGGTATGCATCTACCTTTTTACATGCTTGAAGAAAGCTTGTAGTTAGTTAAGATGATGACAACAGGCTGAAGGAGGAAAATATTTCTGCAAAATCATTCTATAGCATACTAATGCCATACATGTTTTTAATACTTTGTTTCCAGGTAAAGTAAAAGCAAATGTATCATCTTGTCACAAGGTAGCAAAATCCTAACTACACAGAAAACTTTAAAAAAAACAAAACAAAAAAAAAAGAGGTAATTTCTTGTGAAAGAACTAACATTAATTATCGAGGTAAAGGCTTGAAAGGTGTCAGATTCTTCTACAATGTAATTAAAAGTTCTCCAAAGAGCTACTCCAGCATCTTCATTTCCATCTATTTCTTCCTTTGTACTTAGAACGAAAATAAATCCAATTCTATTAAAAAAAAAATCAAAGAGATCACACATTTTAAAACATTATCAGCTTCACACGCATGCCAATATCAACAGGAAAGAACAAGATGTTTGCACTCAAGTCAGATGTCCAGCATGTAGGCACAAAATGCTGACAGCAATTAAGAATTCTGGGACTCATTAGAATTTACTCATAGTCCTTTCTTCCCTTATTTCATTAAAGGTTATGAAATGGTTTATGTTCCTGCCATGATCTCTCATCCTTGAGTCTCAAAATAATCTGCTTCTTATTTTTCCTGAAATGGGTGTGTTCAGTAGCCACATGCATACATCCTGAGGTCTTGTTGCCCCATCATCAATATGTGCCATTCTTATGAGCCCTTCTCTTGCCCTTTTCACCTTCTGTGTCTCTCTCACCCTCCCTGTTGCCATCCATTCCCCATTCACAGCAATTTTAAATAGATCTACTACAATTCCCTACATTTCCGTTATATAAAGAGGCCCTAGAAATAAGACGGCCAAGAGGAAAAAAAATCCGCAAAGTGGGTTTTTTGGTATTTTGAAGTGGTATTTTGAAACTGTTTTCACGAAGAAAGTACAGCCTGATCCATCCAGGTTACCTTTACAGCATGAAGAGGAACAGAGATTTGGTATTCCACAACAGCAGGGGAAAATTCAAACCTAACAGCCCCTTATTTGCCTACACAAACCAGTTGAATTAAGTTGAGCATCATAATTTGCACATGAAATTCATGAAGATGTCACTGAAAGGTTTGGTGCACACACTCAAGAAAGCTCGCAAGTCCAAGATATGATGTGAAGATCCTGTTTCTTCAGGAAACAAAGACTTTGATCAGTGGGACAATCTGGTCAAACAGATTGTGAATAGTGGCACTATGACTAAAGGATCAAGTCTTTCACAGACTGAAAACCCAGGAGATTTAAAACTGAAGATACTTGAAGTTATTTTTCCTCCTGAGAACACATGAGGAACTTTCTGGTCTCTACCCCATTTGAAAGGACTTCTGATCATTACAGTCAGTTCCATCCCAGCTGGTACGTGAAAAGGACAAGTGAGATTCTTCCACTGAGGATCTCTGGGACTGGAAAATTCACCTGGACCTGAAAGCACTTGGCCAGTTTCTGACAGTGAAAGGAAGGAAAGAGAGCAGACAAGCTCCATCTTGCATGCTGTGTCACAAGCAATACGTAAAGAGCACAAAAATTTCCAAGGAAAATTTTCTGCTTGCAAGCGACAGAGCACATGTACACCCACAGCTAGAACATACAGATTCCCAAAAGGAGAAATATATGGCTGTGCATGAACACAGCTGACTGCACTAAGAGTTAAAGACTAGTAAGGCGGATCCTGCCAGTCACCTGGAATTTTGCACGAATAAAGCCCTCAGAAGCAAAGGACAACTACGAATTTTCTTGTAATTCATTGAGGAAACAAAACGCCATTTCATAGGAAGATGTTAAATATTTAATGAGATTCATCTTGCTGAACTTGGGATCCAGTTTGGACACCCTTCTCTTCTTTCATAAGCTGTGGAAATGCGAAGGCGCCTCTGAGAGCAATTCACTTTTTCTTAAAGAAGGCATATCAGGTCAACCAGATTCTTCCTCAGAAATGTGTGTCTCAAATGACTATTAGTTCAGACTCAGACAATTCATTTTTAGAAATGCAAAACTTGGTGAGGAAAATCCAACTTTGCTTTTTAAGTACATGTATAAAAAATTAGGTATAGCGGCCTCAATTGAAAGAACTGTAGTAAAAATGGCCCTCAAATGTTTTACTTACAGAATATTTTGCTTAGAATTCAACTTCACGTGGGCATCCAGTGGGACTATTTGACAAGATAATTTTTTATTAGACACCTGTAGTTTATTTTCCACACACTCAGGAATGTTACCCCTTGCAACCTACTTGCTTAAGAATACTGAATAACTGAGTAAGCTTAATACATGTGGGTAACCAATGGGTCTTATTAGGATACTGTTGCATTGGACTTGATTTGAATTCATGTCTTCGCCTAGCAGAAGAGAAGGTGAAGAAAAGGAAAGCAACCTTTTTTTAAGACTTGACTTCAAGACCTCCAGTTTTTCTTACCTAAGTGGTACATTATGATGATAGAATAATTCTGCCAGTTTCATATAATCACCTGTATCTTCTTGGACAGGATCAACAAAAAGTACCTAAGAAAAAACATATTATACAGTCAATATTAATTCTTCTGGTCTGGTTTTATTTGTTTTAAGACACAAAATCTAAGATAAGAACAGAAATTTCCGAAGGAGCTGCGTGGCCCAACTGTTTTCAATTTCCTAGAGCATTCATTGTAAAAAACCCACTACAAGTATAAATGAAAGTAACTTCAAAATTAATGAATTTGGACCGAATACTGAAAAAAAAAAAAAAAGGATTTAACCATTTGTTTAACTTCAAACCAAGTGAAATTGCTTCTCCTTTGAAAGGCCATGTGCCAATACTTTGTTTTTATTCATGATCTTGATATTTTAATTAAAAAGGATCTTCAGCTGATTTTTATATTACTTCTTTGAACTAACTCTCTTCTGTTGTGAAAACCAAACTAAAATAAAGAGAATATATTGACTTAGAACTTTAATTAAAAAATGGAGCATTGGAAAAGAATTCTTCCTTCCTATTTCACATATCTTTGTATTCAGTCTTTCACTTATTGCAGCTTGAAGTGTAAAATTAGATCTTTGAGACATGCACAGAATCTAAACCCGGGATCTCTCTGCATATGTAGATTTATTATTATGTAGATTTAATTATGACATTGGTACCTTATTTATTCAACTTTGCACTGCAATTCCCCTTAGAATTCACGGTAATTTTGCTAGAGTAGTTAAAATGCAGCAGAATAATTTTAAAAGTTTTGAACACGCCCTTCTCCTCAGATTATAGCTAAATGATATGTTGTAGATTTCTATAATATAGCTGTTACATACGACGCTGCCAATATTCAACTTCAAATACATAACGCGATCAACTTCACATTACACACATTTTATGGTTCACTATAAATATATATTTTTATTATATACTACTTTAATTTCAGTTGTCTTTTTATATACTGAATCTCATGTCACTGGGAGCGACTACATCAATGGACAAGGGAAAATCTATGATGCCATCCATATGGACTTCTGTAAGATTTTCAACATGGTCCCTAACAACATCCTTATCTCTAAATCGGAGAGATATGGATTTGATGGTTTGACTGGTTGGTGGGTAAGGAATTAGTTGGATGGTCACATCTAGCAGATAGTGGTCAATAGCTCATTGACCTGACAGAGATCAGTGATGAGAGGTGTCCTTCAGCGGTCCATATTTTGACCAGTGCTGTTGAATATCTTGATCCGTGTCATGGACAGTGGGACCGGGTGCACCCCCAGCAAGTCTGCAGACAACACCAAGCTGAGTGGTGCAGTCGACACTCCTGAGGATGCCATTCAGAGGGACCTGGGCAAGCCTGAAAAGTGGGCCCATGTGAACCCATATTGAACCCATCATGACATTCAACAAGATCCAGAGCAAGGTCCTGCACCTGGGTGAGGGCAACTGCCAGCATCAATGCAGGCTGGAGGATAAAGGGGTTGAGACCAGCCCTGCTGAGGAGGAGTGATGGATGAAACGCTAGATGTGAGCCAGGAGTACGTGCTTGCAGCCCAGAAAGCCAACCTTATCCTGGGCTGCATCAAAAGAAGCGTGGCCAGCAGGTTGAGGAAGGTGATTATTCTTCTTTACTCTGCTCTGGTGAGACCCCATCTGGAGTCCTGCATCCAGCCCTGGAGTCCTCAGTACAGGAGAGTCATGGACCGGTTGGAGTGTGTTTAGAGGAGGGCCACCAAAATGGTCAGAGGGCTGGAATACACATTCTACAAGGACAGGCTGAGTGTCTGGGTTGTTTAGCCTGGAGAAGAAAAGACTCTGGGGAGACTCGATTGTTAAAAGCACTCTTTATAATGAAATGCTTCAAAGACAGAGAGAAGAGGCTTTTTACCAGCACCAGTAGTGACAGGACAAGAGGCAACTGTTTTAAGCTAAAAGAGGGTAGATTTAGATTGGATATGAAGAGTGAGAGTGGTGAGACACCACAGCCACACAGTGGAACAGGTTGCCCATAAAATTGTGGATGTTCCATCACTATAGATGTTCAGAAGGCCAGAAAGGATGAGGCTTTGAACAACTTGATCAAAAGATGTCATGGCAGCGGAGTTGGACAAGATGATCTTTGAAGGTCCCTTTCAACCCAAACCGTTCTTTGAATCTATGATTTATACAATTAACTTTTTTAAATTTACATTTCAATCAGCAATAACTGTTTCCTTAAGTTACTAAGTGACTGAGAATTCTACACACAAGAAAAATTAGGCTTGCAAGATCTTCATAATTAGTATACCTTTTGCTTCTGAATCTTAGAAATGGTGCTAATTTATCAGTCATAATGGTGACTATGAAAGATTTCAATAAATCAAGAGCGTAATATAAGTTGCCTAGTATAAACAGAGAAGATTAACAGCTTGCGTAGAAAGCCTGAAAACCAAAAAATACACGAGAATTAAAATATTGCTTTTTATGGCAGCATCTAAAACAAAGAATACCTCAATTGAGTTTGACATTCACAGGTTAACTGTTCTGAGAAATCAATCAGCTGTAAAAAGTTTCCTCTTGTTAAAAAGAATACTCAGTTGTTATGATCAACAGGCTCATGAACTCCAGTTTCAGATTCTCCAAACCAACTTTAACTATGAGCCCTCACTCCTAATCACTTTGAAGAAATTATTTTGATGACATAGTCCTGGATATATCCACTGTCTTTGTCCATCGTTACATTTTCCTGTATATTTGCTCATGTAACAAAAACGTAATGATGTGTATGTTTTTACAACCTGATTAGAAATAAAGTCCGGGTTACCAAGGTCTTTTCTGTAGAAAGCAAAATTTAGCATTATTTATACTACTGGGAACGTTGCACAGAAAGAAACCGTTTTGCTAATAATGGATCTGTTACAGTTAACAGAGAAAAGACAGAAAGACCACTTCCAAAAATCAGATTAATAATTACGTGACTCACTAAACAAAGATTTTCAGTACTACTAGCAGACTCGCATAGAAAATATGAAATTCTAATTTATGTTTAAAATGAATACAGCATGTGTATTATTCAATAAACTGTCTTTCCACATACTAATAAACCAGCTATGTAAAAAAACCTAAGTTACCAAACTTACCAAATTATACAAATTGCGTCTGATCTGCTGTATAACTCCGGGAAATGCAGGCTTTAGCAGTTCCTGATAGCTTGCAGGCCATGTGCTATACCTGGGATCTTGTTCCATGTTATTAACCCACTAAAACAAAAAAGGCAGCCATTTAGAATTCACGTTATTAACCATTTACTAAAATATGTATGTATAAATAAAGCTATTTTTAAACACGTGAAAAGTCAGGAAAGTCTGAAGTGCTTTATCTTGTTTTTTCAAACAGTAACAGCAAATACCTTCTAAAACATGTTTTCCCCTTTCAATCAAACTGTTCAGATTTTATTTGCAGTACACGATGAAATGAATAATTGATGGAAAAGGAAAAAAGACCCTTTCTGCTCTCTATCAGGATGTGAAATTTTTCCAAGCATGCAAACTACTTGCACCATACAAAGGTCATAACAATATATCACAGATATGTATGTAACACAGCATAGCCACCTTGTAAAGTACAAACAGTATCTATTGCCTGCTGCAGCACTTTATATAAATATATATCCAAATAACTAAGTAATTAATATACAGCCAATTTGTTCTTCTCTTTTGTGTGCAAGCCTGTCTACACACAGCAAACAGAAAAGTGATCATCTTTCATCATCTTTCAGGTGATGAAAAATAGGGTGTTAGTGCCTTTTTCATTGGTACACAACCTTTGTAATGAAAACTGCATGAAATTTGAAAAAGAAGGAAAAAAACCCCAAAGTAATTTGACAATTCCAAACAAATTATTTAAGTTCCCCACAATCCAATTATCATGCCTTTTAAGTACATTTAACAGTCTTGCATATTCCTAGATTAGTTGCTGTGGAGTCAAATCCTACAGCTATGAGTGTGCAACCACTCTTAGATACATTCTTCTTTTCTTTTAAATATCCTAACCTTAAAATTTTAATAACCTGTAGGCTAGAGAAAATTACTCCTGAAATACATTGAACAGATACCACTCTCCAAAATATTTTACACTGCTTACTGATATATGGTTTTATGCCTAATATTCTAATTATGCTACAAAGAAAGCTAGACTGTCCTACACATAGTATCAAATACGTAACATTTAAATAAATAATTGTTTAATCACTCACTATTATCGAAGAGTGACGAATATCTAGCACATAACTGTCATCTGTAGGATGTATATGCAACCTCATAAATTTACTTAGGGTCTCCTCTTTGATTCCAAGTTCATGAAGGCCATGCATCACTTTTCCTTCCAGTTTTAGAGTCTCTAAGATACTGTTTCAGAAAGAGAAATGCATAATGTCTACATAGAACTCTTGGCACAACATTAGAAGAAAATATATTTCAAAAGACTTAATACAAGGATTATTTTCAGTATTAAAAATATTTGTCTATTCTTCTGCAGTCAAATGTTTAAAACAAAATTAATAACAGCACACATCTTCAAATTATTTCAAAACAGAATTATAGCATATTACACAAGTAAGAAGAGACTTTGCAAGTGTCTAGAGAAGCAGGCAGCAAGTGATGGAGACACAGATACACCCTAAATTTGCATCACAGCAGAACCCTGAAAACAGCATGGAGAAAACATCTAGCTATTCCTCCAGAAGAAAACTCCTTCCTACAATAGGGCCAACAGGATTAACGTGTTGCAATCTGAAAAGTCAACGTGAGAACAGAAACAAACCTAAAGTACCCACCTAGTAGAACACAGCAAGATTTTCCAAACACTTTTATTATTATTTTGCTTCATTTTGAGTTTGCTCTATTCTGAAAAGTTTCCTCTAAATCATATTAAACCTAGCATTAGCATTAAAAAGTGCTATTAATATTTGCATCACAATCACAAAGACAAGTGACTCAATCTCAAAACTCGGGCCAAGAGGAAAAATATGTAAAAATTGCAAGTATAAATAAAATATAACAAATCACAGGAAAACAAAAAAATCCCTCAACCTTAGCATCAGTAGATTTCCTGACAGCTTGCAGGCCATCAAAGATAATTTTCAAGCTGTCATGTCTGTCTTGCTGCTGACAACATACAGAAGATTGCAAGGGAAAATGTTTACAGTTTGGGTGCTTTCATGAAAGACGCAAGTCACACCCAAAATAAATTTACTATAATTACACAAGCTGGAAAAAGATTTCTTATACCAAAACACAGATTAGTTTCACACCACCAGAACTTACTATAAAAGGTGGCCACAGACTCACAAGTATGACAAAAATAACCCAAGGTGTAGTGTATCTAAACTTAATGCCTGCATTTTTTTTGTTATTTTTAAGATACAGGGATGTGAAAGCACTTAACTTGTATTTTCAAGTGCTTTTCCCACCTTTTTATACATGCATGTTGGTTTCCTTCCATTTCCAGATTAGTTTTACATGATGAGCCATAAAATTGTAAGAAAATTATAAAACACATTTGGAGAGGAAATACTGTTTTCAGCTACTTTATACAATGTTCGTATTAAAAGTAAAACCACTCTAAGACAGTATTGCCTTTACTGGAGTACTTCCTGGTGCCCAAAATGCAATAGATGAGATTATTCATCACCATGAGCACCAACTCTCCAGTATTATTCGTAATACCATAATTTTCAAATAAAATATACCACCTTACCTAAATGGATCATGAAAATCCAGGTCAATATGAAGGCCATTTAGAAATAAACGTCCTTCTCCAGGTTGGATTCCAAGTATTTCATGAAAATGCTTAAAAATAAGAAGCACTGCTAACTTATTTAGGTATATGTCAACACCAACACACACGCAGATATAGAAAGATAAATACATATATACACATATATAAATATATAAACATATATAGGCACATACAGGTATAAAATATATATTAATTTAAGTAATTCTAAACAACAAATCTCTTACATGTAATTTCTTCTTTAATTGAGTGTTGTTGGTAAAAATATCGACAGCACACTTTTGTAAGTGCTATTTAACACACTTTGAATACTTAATACAAACACGAATGAAAGTATTTCATAACTCCCCCAAACAACCTAGAGCGCCCTCACTTGTTCAAGGTATAGACAAGAAGATATTCTCGGTGTCTGCCAACATAAAGTGAAAATACACACAAATGCAAAAATACAGCTCAGAAGTTTCTGAAAAATCACCCCTAGCACACTCCTCCTACGCATCCATTCACTTCCAAATGGGGATTAAAAGGAGACGCTACACGTATCCTTCAGACCTCCACTTGAAATGAGCTTCTCAACAGCTTAAGATCTTTTGTATTTCCAAAAACGTATGGTCACAATTGCTAGGGGGAGGCAGGAAAGACTGACTAGAAACACATAGTTTCATCGAACAAAAGCCTTCGGAAAAAAAATAAATCAGAAAGGATAGCATATCCTTGCTTTGCAAAGAAAAAAAAATCCACAACATAAACAAATACAAGAGGAAGGAAGCATTTAGGGAGCAGAGTGTGCCTTATCATTTTATTTCAGAAAGCTGTGAGGCACCACACTGTTCAATCTACAGTGGCTGTGGCAAGGTAAGTAACAAGAGCAACAGCAGCACTTTATTCCAACTCACCCCTTGAGGAACAGTCACATTTCCAGATCTGTCTTAATTCCCAAAAGAGGAATGGAAAGCACCAAAAATAGGCAGAAAAGAAGTAAGGTGAGAATGACTTTTTTTTTGGCCCCAGTGAGCTCCCAAAATAAGTGCGAACAAAAATCACACTTGGAACCAAACGATACTTAGAACAAGCAACCCAGGCTCTGTATATTACTCCACTTACGAGCCAGTCAAGTAAGAGAAAAAAAAGGGACAATATTGAAACTGATATTATTGCTTTAGTGTGGTTACTTTCACACAGTTGAATATAAGTAATCTCCAAGCTAACTGGTTTGTGGCCTTATCAGTACAACCCCACATAAATGAGAACAGTGCACTCGAACCTTGTAATCCACGAGATGTGCGTATTACTCATTATTCATGAAAATGGTACCCTATTCCTCAGTACATATAAACATTTTCACAACTGAAAGCACAATGAAAGTGTAATTGCATCTAATGCCATCGTATGAAAGGCAGGGCTCTCCAGGAAAGAAAAAACGCAGCTGTGATAAGCCTGAGCCTAAAACGGAAAGAATTTTAATGCAAGTCTAAAATCTGTCCTTGACCTTGAAAAATGACTTTTGAAACTGGTAAATTTAGTTTGTTCTAACAATGTAACCTGAACTTTGTAGCGCTGTCACTTCTTTTTCTACGCATATTTCCCAAAGAGTAATAATTATTTAAGTTTGTTATAAAGTATCTAAATCCATAAATTCAAACTCAGATACAATGTGAAGTTGCCTTTGGGGAGCCAGTGCAACTTACTAATGCTAAGAAATAACCAGAAAGCCTTTTTTAAAAAAAATAGTCATTATCTTTCATGAAAATTTTAGAAGTTATCTAAAAAAAACCTGATGTCAGTGGGCCTTTCGAAAATGAGAAGCGTGGCAGCAAGTTTCCTATGGTCAGATAAGGAAAAAACGAGAGATTATTTCATTACTTTTCTAATTTATAAAACTCACTTTATTCCCAATGCTATATTCCAATCTAAGTTTCAGAAATGTTTTTTTGGTGTGTCCCAAAACTTAATACAAAACAGGAAAGACTTCCATTGTCTTCATAACTTACTGCTGCTTTGGATTACTCTGGTCTGAGTGCAGGACTTCACATTTATCTTTCTCAAACCTCATGCAACCATTACAAGAAAAACTCGAAGTAGAAGCTGGTGTCTGACATTTACATTTTTTCCTACCGCCGTTTCACAAAGAATTACACATTGTGCTGAGGTTTCACTTTACACATCCCTTCCCTGCAGCCAAACTTCACAAATGCCTGGAAATGCCAAGAACCATTGCAGCAGGTGAGATTTCTGATCTTTTTACCTACACAGAGTTTGATTCTGGAATACCACCCAACCAGGCAGACAGGACAAAATTAAACAGCCAAGCACATGGTGATGAGACTCTTCACCAGGCAGAGAAGCACCCAGAGCCCTAGGAATATGTAAAATTTTTCTGTAATTAGTAAACCCAACTTGGGTCCCAGTTTTAACATCAGAGTTTCGCCACAAAATGCTGTGACTGTAGAAAAATCCCCCTTAATGCCACTGGACTCAAAGGGTGAATAATAAATATATGGAGGATTCAAATTTCAAGAAATCTAACCAGCATCTTTCAGGGCTCTTGTGCAGATCTTGTGAGATCAGCTAGAAAGAGTCTCTCTCCTTGAAGCACTGAAACCAGTATTCTGGGTAAGAGCTCTCTCACCACTGCTGAAAGCTTACTGGTCACTCCTATAAGCCCAGACACTCATGGAGACGGGGATACTGAGTAAAAATGCAAGTGGCTGATGTAGGTAATACAAAAACTAAATACTAAGTAAAATGAATGCAACAACAAATGACACAAGTATGAGCCATTGGGTACTGAAATGGGAGCCTAAAAGGTTTTCAAATCCTTCAGTACTGCAGTAGGAAAAGAACTGAGCTGAATGAGAGCTGAAACTTGTTATACAATTCCAATGCCAGGCATTTGATCATTCAGAAGGGCATCCATTTTCCTGGAAAACTTCGATGAAAGAAGTACTTAGGCAGCCCAGACTAGAATTTAATGCTTCTAATAGATAGCATTTTTCTTGCTAAACTGTCAGCACATTACCGCACTGGAATTTGTGAGTTGTTTTAATGAGATTTTATTTTTCCCTTTATCTACAGCAGTTCTTTGTCTATTCCTTTATTAGGTATCAATTCATTACATCTAAATCATCACATGCCTTTCAACTTTTAATACCTTTATTTCCTCCCATTGCATTTCCTATTCAGCTTTCATTACCTTGAGAGGGAATCATCCAGTTACACACAGCATGAGATTATATCTCTCCTGCTGCTAGATGGATGTACCGCAGCTCAAGAATGCACATGCCAATTTATTGTGCTTTACCAGCAGCAATCAGCAAGTTTCCCCACTTTTTATTAAACAGATTTTAGCTTTAACCTGTCTAAAGGCTTCAAGCAGGATGCAGTATAAAATCTAACCTCAGTCTGACAGATGCCCAAGATTCTCTTATAGTTGATGTATTTAACACAGTCTATGGACTCACAGGAACGATTCGGCTGATTTCCAATGTCACTTCAGACATTGCAAAGTTTCAGGATAAAACTTCTTGGAATCAAAAGTACAGTTCAATTGGAAAGGAATGGACGTCCCAGTGGCCACACCCACCAGAGACCTGTGTGGCTATCTCGGATAGTCCACAGCATCTCAAATGACATCAGAAATTCAGGGTAAGGCAAATTCAGTCGTGCCCCACAGAACAACCACCGAGTGAGAGAAGTTGGTTTAGATGTCTACTAACTACATCTTCATTGTTATAACAGAAGTTTAGATGCTTATACAGACATGCCTAAATGCAGATATCTTCATTTCAAACCGTATCTTCACTACTTCTCCTAATCCTTATATTTAGTAATAATAGCCATTGTAATTCCTGATAGAGCTTTAATACGGGGGTGGTTGCATTTTAGGCAGAGGAGTAGTTTCTGATTAAGAAGTTGTTTTGGATTTTTCCATTAAGAGAGTTGCAAGCTGAGGAAAAGACTGAAAGACTTCAGGAAGAAACAAGGAAAGACCTGATACCAACAGTAGTACTCTGAACAAACAATGATCATCAGGGATTTGTTTCACTTTATCCTGACTACACCCCTAAGAACAAAGAGATATAGGAAAACATGTATCCAGCTGCACACAGAAAGCAAGGAAGAGATCCGCACAATGTTGACCACATTCTAAGATGTCTGTGAAAACCCAAGAATCAAACATGCAGCCTGTACACAAGAACGTTGAAGGGCTCAGCAGGGTGAACTCCTGGGATATGTGAATTGTATTCTCAATTCCCCAGGCCCACATGCAGTCACCTATAGACAAAAAAGCCCTATATGACTGTTTGCATAACCATGTATGAGGACATAACACTTGAGCCTGTCACTATCTGGGCAAGAAATACTTAAGGCTGGAAAGCCTTACTTGAGTTTTGCATGGCGGAGAGCTCTTAACACCTTTACGCGACATTTTTAGTACAATGGAGATGACAAGCTCTTTATGAGAAGGCCGCATCAGTGCAACAGGGATATTGTTTGCTTTCACTGTTTCAGAAAGGCATGCTCCTGGATATATCAGTTCTGGCAAGACAAGAGGAAACGGCTTGAATGGATGCAAAGCAAAACAGTAGATGGAAATACTGCAAAAGAACAGCCATAAGTAAGCGATAAATCCATTTTGCTATGGTGTTTGGTCAGTCTTAACACCATATGAAAAAGTATGTTCTGAAGATCAAGGACAACATTATGGATGTTATTTCATGTGATCAGTCCTAAAAGCATAGTGGCTAATGGTTAATTTAAATCCAAACACTACACTGAGACAGAAAATATGCCAACTCGACAAACGCAAAGTGGCATCTCAGAATACATCTCAGATCAGTTAAAATGACATGAACAATGACTCCTCACGTGATACACAACAGATGCAGTGCATCAAGGATGAATATTAAACTACCATCTATAACAGGCAATATTAAAAATACTCAGCAGAAAAGCTGCATGCATGATTCTAAGAGTGCAGGAAGTTCAAAGCGAACACGTGCTGACCACAATACAAGCGGCAGGCCTAGATTCAACGCTAAAGCTCTAGAGAAATTAACCGATACCTATTGTGCTTTTACAGCATACAATTTATGACTGGATGTAATGCTCTGGAAAAACTGTTTGTCCTTGCCTAATTCTGTAAAATCAAAAGAGGGAAGAGAAAATGTACCAAGAACAGCAGAAAGTGAATAATTCCAATTCAGTATTTTCATGTTACTTCTTTAGGAAAAGATGTTTTGAACAATTAGCTCTTCTTCTCTGATAGAAACCATATGAAAGCTGCTATAATATTACTCAAATATCCACTTGAAGAAATAAAAACAAACCTTCTGATTTGCTTCTATTTCACTTCGCATTTTCTTGTCTACAGCCACTCTGGTCAGTGATCTGTGAAAATGAGAAAGGTGTAATTCAAACTGCGATGGCAAAGACAATGGTAAGAACAGTCAACAAGGTTCAAATGCATTATCAGTAGAAATGAGATGATAAGCGTTACATGCTTATTGTTCAATTAATCTAAACCCTTTCTCATAAAGCTTTTATAGTCAGACTGCTAGGTACTTTCTATGCGCATAAGGAATTCAATACTGAGTAAATATATCTTATATTGCACTATTTTCTGTATTCACTAGTTCTGAAATGCAAATTGTAGATAAGAAATAAACTGTAAGCATTTCTGTTGAAAAAGAAACATTGATGATTAAGGTTTAAAAAAAAAAATAAAAGAAACTTTTTTACAAAGAAAATATCTGAAGTGAAATTTAAATATGGAAAAATGGAGAAGGATTAAGAAAAAACATGATCAAGTTACAAGTCTCAAAAGTTGATGGTGTAAGGACAGGGCTTTAAGGAACCTGCTACCAGCAACAGATACAATTCAGGAACACTACAGAACTTCTCATTAAAAGAAAAACTGTCATTAATGGGAATTATTACTGACAATTTACTTAGTCGAACCAGCTACTCAAGAGAAGGACTCCATAGCAAGCTGAAAATTTCATTTGTGGCATTATTATCGCAACTATTATTCTGACTTCATAGTAATTATTTTAGAGAGTCCTGAAGTAAAACATATTTTAGGGAAAAAACCCCTCTGAATTTTGTCTTGCTAAACTCAACATAAACAGTACCAGGGCATGCAGCTTTTGGAATCAGAGCCTCATTCTGCATACACACGTGATAAAAAAACTGCACAGACAAAAAGAACAACCTAAATTTCTCCAAATAGCTCAGAGTAATAAGGCAGAAACATAAAAAAAGAATATGAAAATAATAAAAAGGTGGAAATAAGACAAATCTGGCTCAACATACGCAGGGAAGTAAAACAGTTAACAGCAAAAGGTAAGCTTTACTGATAGCATTAGAGTGTCATTAACTAGCTCCTTGTCTATGCATGGCAGTTGAAGATAGAGGATTCTAGCAAGATTTTAAGCACAAAGTGTGATAGGTGATCATCGAGGACAACCTAGGAATTTAAGGTAACAAGTGCTAAAGCACCTGTGAAAGACATTCACTCATTTTTAGTTCAGTCAAATGTTCAATTTGTCCAAAGCTTCAAAGTCTTATGCACTGTTTCTCAAAATATTACTGACTGAAAGTAATGGATACTAATTAACATTCTACATGATATAGCAATGTTCTTCTATGACTTTCAGCTTGTAATATTTTCTATCATATATTTTGATGCATATTATACTTTATTCTTATCCAGAACATGTAGCTATACATTACTGCATATCAAGGAAAAAGGGAAACTTTTCATATGTTTGTAATGTTCATAAAAGGTGAATGGATAGCAAGAAACACTGTATTACACTTCTTGTTATTGTATTCTTAAATAACCTATTTGTGACACACTGCAATATATCAAGGATGAGAAATATCACAGAAAATTAATTATTAAAAAGCTGCCATGACATATATAAGTTTTTACATTGTCTACACCTAATGACATTTTGTATAACCTGACTCAGACTAACCTTTTCCACTGGAAAGACAGACACAAAAATGCAGGTAATAAACCAGAAAGTGAAAGAAACTACCAGAGGAATGGTATATTAATTTTTTTACGGTCTAAGGACCCATTCCATTTTTAAGAAACAGCCAATATTTAATTTTTATTTTCATAATTATAGCTCTAAAATTTTTATACAGCTTTTTAAACCCCAAATATGTATAACTAAAGAATATTTTTCCTATCTAAACTGTGTGAAATTTAAACAATTTTAAAACACTACTGTTATAATGATTAGTTATCTAAAGTGATTAGGCAATCTCTTCACATCCTGTTTATTCTAGATTTGGCTTTTTTTTCCAAACTAGTATTTTTGATTCAGTAGGTTGCAATCAGATTATTAAGGAAATACATTTTGTGCACTTGTACACAATGTCTCTTTAAATTTGTTGTCAATGCAGACATACTAACTTTAAGTAATTTAAATATTAGTCATTTCTTATGTTACAAATAACGTGCTAGATCATCATACTAGAATAAATTATACAGGACAGAAACCGCAGTTCCTCTAGTAGTAATTGTAAAATCTTCTTGCATTTTTACCCATAAGAATAAAATGTTTGAAGAATAGGCAAATTGTGTCCTAACACCACAAATACATGGCAGGAGTCTGAGTCGGATGTAGCAATTTAATGACTTTTTAAATCAATGATATAAATGTCACCTCGAGTACTTCAAACTGACCTTTTTCCTGTCCTTTAAAGAACAGAACTGGCCTTGGAGTTCAACAGTAAGTAGATTCCCACTACCTTCTAATGAACAGCTGCACCTCTTGATTTCTCATCTGAAGTGTAAACTTGTACCTTACGATTTTGTAATAATTATGTTATAGGAATTTTAAAAGTTATTTTTCTCCCTTTAAAGAAGATTTTATTTTACAAAGGTAGTTTCCTCATTACAGTGTAGATTTTCTCTATCAGAATACCAGAAGTGACAATGACACATTATGTGGTAATTAAACAAGAGTTGTAAAATCCAAAACCACACTGAGTTAATGACCTTATTTAGCATCATATTTAATTCAGTAATTCAAGCAAATACTGCTGATAGGATTACACGACGAACTTAGTAAATATAAAGAAAAGCGATTCTCAATTACAATACAATTAGTTTACAGGAAGAGCAATTTTTAATATTAGTACAGAGGAAAATGTTATTCATTTATTTAATCTTGATGTTTTGTAATGTAATTTGTTATGGGCGACAGATCTTCCTAAATAAGAACACTAACACACAGCAGCCAGGGCTTCATCTTATCAGCAATGTTGTGCTTAGAACTTACTGGAGTGGATCCCCTGCAAAACTAATAAAATTTTGCCTGCTCCTACTGCAAGTAGATCTGATACTAATTCCAGAGAATTTTGCATCCAGAAAACAAAACTCCAGCAGAAACCTGGAGAGAACTAGGCATGAGTGCCTGCAGGAACAGGATGCCTTCATGGCATCTCCTGCAGCAGACAGGAAACACTTCAGTGACTGACCATTAGCTCTCCATGAGTTTATTTTCTACTCAATGAAATTAGCTGGGATCCATTCAGCAAGCTGTAAAACATGAATATCTAACTGCAGGATTTGAATATAAATCTGTATTACTGTCATTATATTCAAACCCAAACTTAAAAACAGTAATTGAAAAAAAATCTTATTTCATACCTTGCTTTTAATGGGAAGTTCTGAGCTATGTCTTTCATTACCTTTAAAGCATCATAAACAGGGGCAGTCATAATTTGAGCAGCTGCTTGAAAACTAAGGTCTGGGGGGAAACAAAAAAAACAGTGCAAATATCACTCTTAATCAATACTGCCTACAATCAGAAAATTATTCAATACACATGCTCTCACTATTAACATTTTTATGTTTCAATTACACATTATAAAAAATGGTGTAGTAACATTATTAAGGTCAAAAAGACAGGCATTTAAAAGTTGGAAATACCAAATTCAGACTTTCCTACAGAATTTTGGTCAGACGTCTTGAGCTCAGACACTGTACAAGTCATTTCTATGGTTTACAAAACACACTGAAAAAATCCAGACAATTAATCACATTGGCATTATGCCAGCATAACAAAGGGTATCATGGTCAACTCTAGATACACACCAACCCACAAATGTCTATAACTGCAGTAAAAAGTAACCCTTTTCAAGCTCCAGGGCTTCACAAGATCTTCAGAAAACAAACAAGTTGAATGTGAAAGGCTGTACTGAACATGTGATAAGCACAGTTTTCAAGTGTTTGCAGCAATTTCACAGGTAAAGAACATGGAGACACATGAAGTCCAGCCTACTATTAGTGTTCAGTTTTGAGCCCCTCTCTACGAGAAGGACACTGAGGTGCTGGAATATGCTCAGAGATGGGCAATTAGGCTGGTGAGGGGCTGGAGAACAACCCTATGAGCAGCAGCTGAAGAAACTGAGGTTGTTGAGCCTGGAGAAAAGGAGGCTGAGCAGAGACCTCATCACTGTCTACAACTCCCTGAAAGGAGGCTGCAGCAAGGTGGCTGCTGGTCTCTTCTCCCAAATAAAAAGTGATAGGATGAGAGGAAATGGCTTCAAGCTGTGCCAGGGGAGGTTCAGACTAAACATTACAAAAAACCTTCTTCATTGGAAGACTGGTCAGGCACTGGCACAGCTGCCCAGGCAGGTGGTTGAGTCATCATTCCTAGAGATGTTTAAAAGATGGGTAGATGAATTTGAGGGATATGGTTTAGTAGTGGACAGGTACATTTGGACTCAATGATCTCAAAGATTTTTTCCAACTAGGTGATTCTATGATCAAATTTTAGTTTTCCTAAATATCTGGCCCAATTTTTAAAGGCATCTCATTTTCCTCTCTTCTTTTTCTCAGAATTAAATACATTTGCATATATCAGGACAGTTTGTAATTCATTTGTCTATCCACTGCAAAAACAATGGTCAAAATTAGTTAGCCCTCACTAGGTGCTTAACTCGGCTGCAACACATTTTTGGCACAAGAGATTGTGGAAAATCCAATTTTGGTAGCAGTAAGGTAGTGCAATAACATACCATGTGCTTCCCTTTACTTTGGATACAATCTACCTAGTTACCTCAGGGCAAGATGCTTCTTCCTTATCATCTACTACTTAAGACACTTGAGCAGAAACTGAAGCCCTTGGTTTATTCAGTTTGAGGAAAGCGCAAGCTACACAATAAAAAGTGCTGGGCAGAATGTTATAGAGGATACTGCCTAGAATAACTTTGCACCATATTTTCAAAGTAACTAGGAATTCAAAAAAAAAAAAAAAAGCCGAAGAAAAGGAAATATTCCTACTTTAGCCCAACAAGGTACACCCTGGCTGGAAAAAATGGTGAGCCTGTAAAGTGGAATGTTAACTTGATATTTCTTAATTCTTCTAACAAGAAGTATAAAGAGATCAGTATTTTCAAAAAGAACATTTCAAATCCCTTTCAATAGCCATGTAATTTGTGACCAAGTGAAGAAATACCCAATTGCGGTCGTTACTACAGATAGCAATGCCTTACCCACTGTGCACTGAGGGTATACACTTGAAATCCTTCATAAATTGTGATTAATTCCCATTTTATGCTGAACAGCTAGAGTACGAATTTTCAAATCCCGCTGAAGCAAACTGACATTTCTTTGCCTTCCTGGTTAACTCTTGTTGGGGACTCCCACTTGCAGACCTTGCCCTTGCTGTACCCTAACATAGCCAAGACAGCAGCATAGGGCACCATAGGGCAAAGATGATCCTGAGCTTAAAGCAGATCTCAAAATAGGCTTTGACGGCTAATGAAGCACTAGAGACCAAGAGACTGCTCACACAGATAAAAGAATGAGTTCAAGGAAACACTGCATTGGTACTCTATGCATCATTTTTCACTCTGAATAGTAAACCTAATTACATGCCTAAAACATAAAGGCTTTTGAAAGACAACACTTGAATGATATTTATGGTCATTTATAAATAGAAGCATGCACTATAGCTGAAGGAGTTGCAATTAAATTTAGTTAAATTTTTACTTGGAAGCTAATTAAAGGAAATCAGAGAGTAGCTGAGCCATTAACTCAGACACTATAATTAGTCACTAAGAATGAACTAGAGAAAACACCCAGTCATGTCAGGAGTACGAATATGAAAACAACTGCACCATCCAAAGAGAGGGCTGAAGACCTGCTGTTTGAAAAGGCCCTCAATGTGCTTATCAAAAGCAAGTACCAGTCTTCCCGGCACTGAACAAAAAGCATCCCAACATTCAATCACATTCAACGCTGTATGAACTGGTTGCTTGGGGAGCAGCAGCAACTTCATTTTTTCATCTGTACAGCTCTGACACTGCAGAAAAGGCCACTGCTAAATAGAGACCTTATACCAACTTTTGAAGGTAGACACTGAAGTTCAGATGACCACTTAGTCCCTTTCACTGCCCTTTAAAAAGGCAAATCAGGTTTGATCTTCTAAAACTGAAGAATTTAAGAGGTAAAATTTAGTTGCCTAAACTTAAGTGTCATGACATTTTAGAGACCTATTTTAGAGTGATTTATAATTTCATTCAAGTTACAGAATGTCCTGCAAGTCATCAGCACAGAAGCTGTTTAGAAATCAACTTCTACACATCTGTTCTCCTTTTCCATGGGAAAACCTTTAAAAGTATGTCATCCCATTTGATGTCATATCAAAAAAATGCATCAATGCAAACTCCAGTACAGAAATAAAAGTCAGAATTCATGAAGAAAAAAACCCAATGTTTTAACCTGTATTTCGTCCTGACTCACTATGAAAACTGGGCAACTTCTGTCTTTAAAATCAGCAAAGCTGGTTGTGACTCTCCATCTTATAAAATGACTTCAATGCTCCTTTAATTTCTAGCATGTAATACTAGGTCAAGATAACAATATATTCATTTTAAATACTTGATATAAAACTACCTTTTTATGAAACCATACTTCTCTTTTTAAAAGCTTTTTCACAACACTGAGAAACCAATATAGCAAAAGTAAAATAAACAGAGTACTGTGTTAATTCAGAAAAATGCAATACTTACCCTGTAGCTCCCAAACCTTCAAAGGTTCCATGTTGTTAGTAGTTTCAATTAGATGTTTTCTAAACTCTTTCAGATTATTTTTCAGATCAGGATGCAACTCTCTACAATAAAACATTTTTTTATAAAAGGCAAAATCAATGACATCCAATGAGTGCTTTTATCCACAGTATCACTGACAACTAATACTGTAAATCTAGCGTAACAAGCACAAATTAAAATTTTAATTCGTTTTTAAAACAAAAATTACTATTTAGGATAAGAAAAGGTCATTTCTGAGGACTAAAAAACCTGTTAATTACAAAAAGGAGTTCAATTATTATCTAGTGATCCATCTCAAGCACTGTCACAAATTCTGATGTAATAAATTAACTCAAAGATCAAATAGTGTTAAACACACAAACCAGGTAATTATTTCTTTTTCTATAGCATATTGTATAATTATGTACTAACTGTACTGTAGTCTAACTGTAACTGTTTACAGTTTGTTGTATTATCTACAAAAGATACAGGCAAGCCAACATAGAGAACCTTTTACAAATTAACATCACTGACAAAATTAAGCTACTGAGCACATAAATCTGTACTCTGATCTGAAGGGCATGGTGCCCAGACACTTGGCTATTATTTTTGAAAACATAACTGAGTAAAGAAGTTTTGAGGGCAAACAGACATCTTTGAATGTCAAACAATCTTCATTAGATTTTTCAAGATTCTGCTGCCAGAAGAATTAAACAAGAATTAAAAAGTAGCTAAAACCCAGACATCTGAAGCATTAAGTTCTTCATATTTCATATTTTATTTTTGATAATTAGAAGTTTCACAAGGAATCATTCCTTCCTCATTTTTCAGCTGTTGGATGATGTTAATGCTTGTTCTTTACAGGAAAAGAAAAATATTATTGATTAAGACTGTTGTTCTGGAATTAAAATATAATCCAGGTTCCTCAAAGAAAATAAACTTGGCTGGAAAGGGAAACAAAGAGAGAAAATTCCTTTTTTCGTATTTGTAACAAACTCAGAAATGACAAACATAAGCAGCAAACTCTCAGCTAGTTTTGAGACCTTTAATTACTGTTTTTAGTGCCTTCATTGGAAATTTACCTTGTTGTATTTTGTTTTTCCTGTTCAGACCTTCATTTCTTCTGTGAATTAAAGACAACTGGCAAATAAGACCTCGCCACAAGCCACAGCCAAAATCTAGCATTGATGGTTGGTCTCTCATTTCTCTTGTTCACTTACAGTATGGTCAATGCGGGCACAAAATCAAACATGCATAAAGCCAACTGAAACAAAAAAAAGCTACCCTACTCTGGATATGTATCATGAGGAAGGATTGAATTATGTTGATTTACATAACCAAATAGTTACATTTCTAAGATTTTGTCTTCTGCTTACAGCCATAGCTATTTCACAGCAGAGCAAAGTGTAACCCTTGACATGGCTATAACCGAGGGATAACATACAGATTACTGAAAAACCTCTTTCATCTCCAGCATGGAAAAGAGAATAAAAAGCTAGTTCAGAAACACTGTTAAAGGTCTCAGTAATTATCTGACAGCTTCACAAGTTAGCCACAGTTCAACATCCAGAACCCAGTCCTTGCCCAATCCACGAAGAAAACAAGCTGACATAAGCATGTAACATCACCTGCTGTGGAAGGTCTCTACAGATAGGTGAAACAATAAGGATGCCTGCAGATCTGGATGCACTTCTATCTGAATGTGTTTTACTTTAAAAATAGAAAGGGGATGGGTTCTGAAGAATTTAGCATTAGCATCTCTGAACTCTGAGAAGACTTACAGCTTGGTAAGAATATCTACAAAACAAGTTTGCTTTTTACATTAAAAACAAGAGAGAATGACACTAGAGGAGACCCACACTCTTGAGTTTCTTCTTGAAGAAAAAGCCAAGATTTATGATTCATGGCATCAATCCATTACATGAAAAAGGGAAGGGATTTTGTGACTGCAATCACAAAATGAAACCATCAACAGAGAACGAGCAGCAGCCCATAACCCTCAACAGGGGAGCATGCAATTTCATCAATCACTTGGACAAACAGATTGTAACTTGGAGATAAAAGACTTCCTGCCAGAAAAGAACACAAATTCCCTAACTCCAAAATAAGAAGACATCTATAATAAGCATATCTTCCAAGAAACAGTACTGCTTCACTCCAAGAAATGAATGACTATCCATTTTGAAAACAACTTATGGAGCTACAACACACAGGGTTGGGTTTATTGTGCTACTGCTTGTATTTTGAAAACACACATTCTGATTCTAATTATCTGAAATCAGAAGTAACAGCAACAATTTACTGCAGAACACCATGTTTTCATGTTTGTATCTAAGTTTTTGTGACTGACGCCTAAAGGGAGTTTTTTTTTTTTTACTTTAAAACATTTACTGTACACATTCTAAGAGAATTAGAAAACTAAAAGCAATAAATGGAAACAAACAGAACAAACAACTGTTGCATCTTCACAGTCACACACAAAAAAAAAAAAAAAAAAAGAATTTTGACCTGTAACAAATGAAGTAATTTCCAACATAAATGTTACTTCCTCTATAAAAAAAAAAATATTTTTTGGTTCAGGTTCCAGTAACAACTGCAGTAGTTTAATTACAACTTATATCAACTCACTTCAATTTGCCAAAGAGAAATCCTTGGACATCACTTTCTTCATCATCTTCCTCTTCTTTTGTATCATTTGCTCCTGAGTACACAGCAGATGTAGACAATATAAACAAAAGTTATCAACGTATTATGTTCTTAGGAATTATAACGCAGTTAGCAGAAACTTAAAATCAGAAAAAGTTGTTCCCAGATATAATTTCAATTAGAATTATATTTATGTATTCATATTTTGGCATTGGAATGAATCAGTTCACATAACTTGGTGACATTCAAATTGTGTTTTAAATATAGTTCATCCAATGGCTGCATTTTTATACCAATGAATTTGATATGGCTAAGTAGTTCGCTTCCCAAAATTGCCATTTCTCAGCTGGAGTAGGCAGGAAGGTATAAATCTTATCAGCCAGTTACTACCAAATTTATGCTTGAGAGCCATGATGACTTTAAAGTGCTTGAATCTCCAGCTAGCATTTGATCAAAGTCACAGATCCGATTCCTTCTCCTAAAAAAATCCAACTATTTTTGAAGTGGCTCAGAGCCTTTTAAAACTTCATCTTACCAAAAGAGAGCTAAACTAACTTTCTTGACATCCTGTCATACATTCTCCACACAAAGTAATTTCTCTGTGTGAGAACCCTATAGAGAGTTCTTTCTGTGGTAAATGTCTCATTTCAACATGTAGTAACAGACATTGGTAACAAACTCTAGGATAGAGCAGGTCTTTCCCACAGAAGATTATGAAAGCCTTTCCACAAAAATGCAGAAACGCCCTCCCCCCCCCCTCGCCCCCAAACACAAATGTGCAGAAATTGTAGTAATTAGCACAAAGTAATGGAAGAACAAAGGTTAAATGACCTTATTGAAAGGAAGAATGGCTTACATTTTGAAGAGCCACAGAAACCAACACTTACAGGTTAGATAAACTACAATATAACCACGGCTGTCTACAAATGCTTGCACATATTTTGATGTCTCACTCCTAATACCAGGGACTTTCTTCCATAAAAAGAAGTAAGTATATCCTTCAAAACATTAGTGACTTTATAACTGAAGACGATAATATATTTCAATAGCATCACCAATAAAACATCATAAATTCAAAAAAAACCATCACAACATACCTTTAACCTGTGAGTCATCTAGTGCTTTATACTCTGTGCTCTTTATTGCAAGTTCTACACCATATCCAGATAAATACATTTTTCTGGAACTTGGTTTCTGTTTGATGATATTATTAAAAAAAAAACAACTTAAAACTATATTTCTAGGAGATTAACAATATCTAATACTGTAACTTTAAAATGTTATGGTAGTCATAATGTAAATTCATTTTTCAAATTATGATTCAAAGTCCAAGATACTATACCAAATAAATTATAAGAGTCATGTAAGGCAGTTGACAGTGTATTGAGAAGGTGTGTGACAAAGAACTGACTTCCTTTGTCTCCTGCAGACCACAGAAAAGTCTGTGTCAAAACTGTAGTCACTTCCCATAACATTAGAAGAAGGACAAGAACAGGCAGAGCAGGTAGCATCCTATACAACTATGGATGCCCTACAATTTACATTTTAAAATGTTAATTTCTTGATAATTTTGCCAGACTCCAGCATATAATGAAGAAATTCTCCATTTCTGCATCAGGCTGATTCTTTCAAAGAGTCAATCACTAACTGCAAGGAGCATTAAGAATATATAATTAAGGTATCACAGCTAAAAACAGGTTGCCACTTTTTAAGAACAAAAAATATTTCTAACTTAGAATGGAAGTCTGACATTCAATAGCATAAACACTCAGAGCATACTTATTTCTGAAAATGTGTCCTAATTTGCTCAAACTGTATGAAACCCCCCTTTCCAAAACAGAATTTGCACACACACAGAGCAGCAGTTTCTTGAAAGTCTTTCAGCTTTAACTTACAATTTATAAGAATCACTTTGTACTGAGAATCCTCCAGCTCAAACCAGAAAATCCAGCAGGGCTGGAGGTGTTCTCTTTGTCCTCTAAGCAAATCCCAACGCAGAGAGACCACCGCACTCTAAGCGGTCTCAGCGATACTGGCAAAAAAAACCCAGACAGCAGAAAGACTGGACCTCTTCAGCTCTCAACACTCCCTGTTCTGCAAAGAAGGACAGAAAATCCACCTCACTGGGAACCAAAAAATAAAAATGGGCTTTGTGAGGAGGGAGGAAAATGAACAGACTGAAGAGACAGGAAGAATAGGGAGGAAGTTAATAGTCATTTGTAGGGACCTTGGTGCATGTCAGAGCATAAGACCATAGCTATTTAATTTGGGGAAAAAAGTGCATAGAAGAACAACAGAAAGTTCAGTAAAACCTGCGCCCCTACACAACTTTAGGACTGGTTTCCTCAAATTCTCTGTTTCATTACTGTGAGCAAACAACTCAAAGTCATCTGCAAACTATGGATCTCATCTTCCTGAAATTTCTGGTATCCGTAAATCATCGCAACCTCTCACTCCACCAGATTATTCTCGTATTAGTAACACTACTGAAGAGCTGTACTTGGAATACAAACTGCAAAAAGCTTCCACTAACCAAAAATGGGGACAATATAGTTCCATGTACTGGTATTTGTCTTGTGTTGTTTCTTTGGGGAGAGGAAAAGCATTCAGAAACATTATGTATAAAATGTTTTCGACTCTGATAGCCCATGCTGCTGCAATGAACATATGAGATTATACTGAGAATATACAAAATAACTGTAATGATATACCACCTTGATTTTCTATTCTAGCTCACATTTTCCTAATTTTTTTACTAATATGTTCAGTCTGCTTCACCAAGATTCACCCAAGATCTTCGTATAAAGCACAAAAAACAGACATATAAATCAAAAAGAGGTATTTTAAGATCAATCAGTGATGGAAACACTGCTTGTATGGAGAATTAGACAATATTATCACATTTTTCCAGCTTCAAAGTTCTCACTAGGTGTATCATTTAATCTAAAAAGTTCTAAAATTAGAATATATATTGCACATGATTTAGGCAAATGTAAACCCCAATGTTTTACATATGAATATATGTTTTGTCAAAAAGCAAAAAAAATAAAGACAGAATACTAACAGTTTACTGAATAAATGTTAATTCAAATTGCATACCTGAACATAATGTCGGAGAACATAAACTACTTCTTCCTTTTCTGCCTTCTCACATAAAATCTTGTGGAATTTAGCAAAGTCTTTTGTACCCATTTCTGCATAAAGAATAACCACTGGGCCATCCTCTTTCAGAGTTGGGAATTTATGATCTCCCTTAAAAAGATACGGCCTGGGTCTGGTTGTAAAAACAAATAATTTTGATATTATATATTCAGAAAGCAAGTAAAAACAGTGGCAGTATTTCTACATCATGATTGAAATACTAAGGGTTTATATGCTGAAAGCATACAAGCCACGTTAAAATCATCACAAAATAATCATGATTGCTCACCAACTTAGAACACACATTTTCTAATTAAAGACTCAGAAACTGAAAAATCAACATCAGCTACAAATAATTTTAATATATTTTATCAAATCACAACACAAGGAGCAAACGAAAACCACAGCACTGAGATTTTTTTGTGATAATCAGTAAGAGCTCGAACTTTTTAATTTAAAGGGCACAGCACATCAATCAGTGAGTAACTAAGTAGCAGAGGGATATTCAGTGGGGTTTGATTAACTACTAACACACATGGAAACTAACTGGGGCTATGCTTCTCTTACACCATGAAGCTCTACTAATTTAGTTAACCCCGCAGATTTTGATTGTCTGCCTACCTACCCTCCTAATTAGAGTCCATGACCATGGAAAAGGTAGGCTTTCTATGCTTGCAATGATTTCTTAGATGACTGCAGACAACTTCTAAATACGTACTGGGAAAGATGGAAAAGTAACAGGGGATATGATTGAATGATATGCGCTACTTTTTCAGTGTTGCCTTTGCACAGTTAACTTGAAAGATCAGTAAACTCTCTCCAAAGCTCTCCAAGGCAAATTGAGAATCTCTCATCCTTAAGCATGCGCTGCAGAAATGTGTGTGATGTTGATCGAAAAGTCACACCAGAAAGGTGAGAGGCAGCACCCCACATGCCACAGCTGATGCAAAGTTTAGGAATATCTTCCATATAAAAATCACAGAATAATTTATATTGGAAAGGACCTCTGGATGTCTTTTGCTCCAATTCCTCCTTCAAGGAAAGGCAAATGTGTATCAGGTTACTTCGGGTCTTAACATCAACATCCTATGTAAGCTTGGTAGATACACAATCAAAGACCACATTTGTGAGGCAGAGACAAAAGGAGCGCCTGATTTGAGAATTGAGTACATGCAGCCATGCCTCATAGAAATTCCAGGCAAGCTTTCCTACTGTCATCACAGGACAAGGTAGACAAAGTAGGTGTCATCAGGAATTCTGAAACAGCTCTTGAATCAGTAAGCTCAGTCCAAGAACAGATCCAGATTTGCCCCAATGAAAACATACATATCAGATGTGACTTCAGCAAATTCCTCTCGTATCCAGACAGACAGGAACTGCCACAGTCATTTAAAAGACAGCTGAAAACCTAAGTCAAGGGAGCTTTTCTTTTCTTAACTTGTCACTCAGGTATAGCAGAATTACTCTTGTTCTCAAAAGGTGGCTACCAAGTGCTGTCATGACTTTCTCGAACACTAACTTATCAAAGGAAACATTTTATACTATAATGACCAAGTTTCACAAAAAAATTAAGTGCTGCAGTGAAATAACACTGCATAGGGTTACCATAATGACCTTGGATTGGAGAACTAAAGCATTCAGCCTTTGCAAATCCAAGATAAGCCTTCATTCTCTGTTTCTCTTCGAAACTGGATAATAGTGAGAAGTAATTGATTCTATTGCTCTTAGAGTTGAAAACTAATTTATTTCCTGCCACAAGAGATTCTCATGAGAAGGTTGCCTGAAAGGGAAGGAGCAGCAGTTGAGCAGATTAAAGAGATTAAAAAAATACATGAATGTGGAGTTCAGCATTTGCTAACCAGTTAGTAGGTTACTACAAGCAACCATATGCTTACCTAGATAACTGCCAGGATGAGATGCAGAAGGAATGATAATGGATAGAATACAGTATACGTGTACTGACAAACCTTCTAATGCACTGATTGTTTTGATGAAAATGTGACTCCCATCAATGCTTCTGCTCTTAGAATCATAGAAACATTAAGGATGGAAACAACCCTTAAGATCATCAAGTCCAACCGTCAGCCCAACACCACCATGTCTACTAAACAGCCCTAGAAATCTTAGTGCTGTGTTCCGAACAGTTCGCAAGACAAGCAATCCCAATCATTTAACCACTGAAGATCTGCCTTTGAAACGTGCAGAGCCCCTGAGCAGCCCAATGTACCTCCACACAAAATGCTTCCAATCAGAGCCGTTCAGGCCATGGCAACCTAGCTGGAAGTGCAACAGAGCAAAACACAGCAGCTTCTACAGAAAGGATAGGATGAAGTAAAACCTTGATCTCGACATGAGGACTATGTGGGCTCTTCTGAGTCCAAAGCACCTGAGATTTCCCTGGATCTGAGGTTGAGCTGATAGATCTGCATAAAGTAATGCTGCAGCCTCTTCTTTCTCCTTCAGTGAGATCTGAAACAATCATCCCTACAACCAGAACATATCTAGTGTCCTCATCCAATATGGAACGCTTTAGAACACAACTGAAAGCTTGGCTTAAGTTGGGCTGCCTTAATTGGAAGAGTCATGAGACTGAACAGAAACAAAGAAAACTGAACACAGAGTAAAACAGTTAGAAATAAAAAGGAATCAATAAAAAGATCTCTTTACATAAAAGCCACAGAGAAAAACAATAACTGGTTTAGAGAAATCAACAGTGAGATACCATACTGCCCCATTTATTGTTTTTTCACCATGTATAAAAGGAAGAAGAACAGGAGAACAGCCCTATCACCTAGGCTAAAAATCTCCAGCACAACTGAAAAGCATTTCCAGTACAACTGAAAGTAAAAGTAATAACAATTACTCAAAGGTGAACATGTTTTTCTTAAAGTCCAGCTCCAGGAATTTGAAATATTTGAGTGACTCGAATATTATTAAGGTAGGGAGAAGGTGAGAAAATTAACTGAGGTTTTGTGCCTGCAGCTCTGAAGGTTGCAACGTGACCAGTGCACACAAAACTATTTAAAACACAGGCACAGTATAAGGAACTTAGGGGTTTTTGTGAGTTCTTAAAATTAATGATTCCTAGAAGTCTAACTCTTTCAATTCTGAATACTTCAGGATTCTATCGTTTAGTATTGTGATTTTCAAGTGTCTTGTAAATTTGCGGACAGTATGTCCAGAAAGGACAATATGCTGAATCCAGTTAACTGCTTTAGAAGACGACTATATTCAGATATTGTGATAAAACGTTAAGGTTTCATGATGCCTTAATAAATGACCAGAAGAAGTTAACATAATTTTAAAAGCAAAACAGAGAACACAATTTAAGAAGTTAAGAGACATTTGTTAGGCAGAACATAATAGTTAAAAATAAGACACTGCAAACTAGAAAGTAAACTGTTTTTGCAAACACCAAAAAAGGGGAAGGAATACAAGATTATCCATGTACTTACAGAAGCAAAGCTTTACAATTTTATTTTAAAACTTTGGTTTCATTCGTAACTGAAGAATTCTCCTAACACTGTTTAAAATATTTCAAAACCAAGAGCAACTCTTTTAAAATAAGATCTACTTTAAGTGAATACATCTTTCAATATCCAGTAAACAGAGATTAATTTGCTTGGTATTACTAAATAAGAACACAAAATCTCAAAATACTACAAGTATATATGCAATAATACATTCTCCTCTTTAATAATCTATTTTTCCTCTTAAAACACATCATTACATTTACCTCTTAGTAGCCTTCTTCAGCAGCTTCTTTATTTCATTAGTCTTACAGGTGTGCTTCTCATGGATAACCACAAATGCACTGCAGCCTTCTGGTGGAGGTTCATCAGCTGCAATCTAATATTACAATTATACTCAACCAGAATGCTTTGATTGCACTTCAACTTAAAATCACATCCCTTTGATTAAAATAACTCAACAGCTGCCATTGAGTTGTGTTTCTAATTAAGCCCATTCAAAATTGGGTACATGTGAAAAAAGTAATGGAAAATATTAGATTAAGACTTTATAACCTTTGTGAGATACAGTCTATCAAATGTAGTCATACTCCAGAAAATGCAAATCCATTTCTGTTCCTTAAAGACAGGGCTGAGAAATATCCTCCACAAGCTAAAAATCACAGCCTGCACTCTGAGATATTTTTAATTTTAGTTGCTATCAGCAATCACGTTAAATGTACAGAGATTTGACTGCTAACCAATAAATCCCAAACAATTAATGTAAATTCCTGGTTCTCTCTTTTTTTAACTCTATTTAGCTATTCCCACCTAAAGTGGGAATCATATGATTCCCATCAAAGACTCTGGATTCGCAAGCTGAAAGATAAAAACCAAAGACATGAGTCTGAGATGGTAACATTCCTTCAGAGAACACTTGCAACTCCCCCCCACCCCCCAACTTCCTTACAGCTTATTAGCTTAGGCTAGTGGCACAGTGAATTTATGTCCTTCCACATTTTCATTTACAAAGCAAGCATTTAACTTTTCTATCTTTCAAATTTTCAAATACTAAAACAATGACAGAGATTACTTGAAGCTACAAGAAATTTCGTACTTTGGGAATGTCTGAATTCCCATAGAATTATTGAAAGTTCTGCAAAAAACTCCACAACCTGAGTTTTAAAAACTAATGACTCCAAAAATTGTACCTTGAAAATAATATTATCCTTACGATTAATTCCTGTCAATACAAAGCATCACCTTTATAAATGGATCATGTCTGATTTCAAATGATGTCCGCATATCACAGTATCACAGTATCATAAGGTTGGAAGAGACCTTCGAGATCATTGAGTCCAACCTATGGCCCAACACCTACACCTACTACCTACACCTACTCCTACTTGTCAGCTACACCATGGCACTAAGTGCCTCATCCAAATTCTCTTTGAACACCTCCAGGGATGGTGACTCCACCACCTCCCTATATGTTTTGCTGAACTGTAATAATGAACATTCTTTACTCTGCATCCGACATAACACATAAAATCATGAAACAAATATCTCAGTTAATATAATCACCTGCTGAAACATCTGAACAGTTGGAGAATATGCCCGTATGGAAAGCGCAAACTTCAACAGATTGATTTGCAAATTGGATAAAAATTGCCCCGCTTTCTTCAAGATCAAATTGTAATAGGAATGCTCTGAATCTGTTGAAAAAAAAAGACACACTTTTAGTATTTAGCTACAAATGATGCAGCATATCAACCCATACTATAGAATAGGCAAAGATTATGTCAGCGCTGCCTGGCAGTTCAAAAGTCTTGAACATTGTCCACTGAAGACTGTTTCCTTTTTACTACCAATTCTAAAGGCCTAATGCAACATAAACACAACAGAAGTATGCACAATAGCACTAGTTAAGCTCTAAATCATTTTCAGCAATATAAAAATCTAACTTGAGTTAATAACGTCTCTCTGCAGACCTATATGGAAAGTCTTGAATAGAGCTTATTCATTTATTTCTATTTGTCAAGCTTATGCAAGCCTTTTAATGCAAATTTTGAAGGCTACTTACTTTCAACCAGCATTTTTTACAAATTATTTCCTCACATTTAATCTTGGCAAACTCCAAAAATGCAACTTACATAAACGAAGATTTTCTAAAGATGACATATTTGGGGCTACTCTCACATATCCTATTTCCCCCTTAAAGATACATGATAAACAAGAGTATGAGAATGGATGCAACATGTGAAGTGGTTCCCTGCATTTCTCCCCTTCCCAAGGCCAAAATTAGGACTCTAAGTTAGAAAGAAGGTGAATGGTGTCTGGAAATGACGGAAGTGATAATAAAGAACATTGTTTCCAACCAATTAACCTCCATTCTTTCTTCTGGAGGCACATTCAAGTGAATCCTCTCAGGCTGTCCTTGGATGGCAAGGCAAAGAAGCCTCAATAGAAAGAGGCTGTAATAGTTTTATTACATTGGGAAAACTAACTGTACCTGCACAAGGAATAATGCTCACCAAAATATCTGTATACAAAAAGGCTGTATATGTTGTACTATATGATAATCTTGAATACAAATTAGTCAGATAACCAAAGCTATGATCATACTGAAAATTATGCACCATCTCTGTTCCAGAAGTTGCTCTTCCTCAGGAGTAAGAGCTGAAACCCGTGTGAAGGAATCCAGAATTGCGAATTTCAGCCCCTCCCCCAATATCTATGCAGTTAACATGTATTTTACCTACATTAGAAACTGCAGTGATTCAATATCTTTTTCACACCAAATGTGAAAAATGGTTTGGGCTGGAAAGGACCTTAAAGATCATCCAGTTCCACCCCCCTGCCATGGGCAGGGACACCTCCACCTCCCACTTGATCAGCCTGTTCAAAGCTCCATTGAACCTGGCCTTGAACATCACCAGGAATGGGGCATCCACAGCTTCTCTGGGCAACTTGTGCCAGCTCCTCACCACCCTAACAGTAAGAAATGTCTTCCTAGTATCTAACCTAAATCTTTCCTCTTTCAGCTCAAAACCATTATATATATTCAAATATTCTCCTAAAAAGTGAAAGTCTGCAGCAAGGGAAGGTGAGTTGCAGAGAGGAACTACTCCAGTTGTCCAGCTTGACTTTAGCTGTGTTCTTAAGTAACCAACTTATTTTAAAGGTGCTCTTGCTGTTCCCTTTAGGAGTCCAAAGTGGCACCAAACTTCTACATGGTATGAAAATCATTTCACATGATTTAAACCGTCAGATTTTACCTGCCTCATCTGCAGAAATTCTCAGAAGGACCCATATTAAATGATGACTGCAGCAATCAAAACACCATTCCTTCAACCATGAACTAGGTTCCAGCAAAACACTAGACCACATAAAATAGCCCTGCAGGTCATAGTTTTGGAAATATCCAATAATTCCTCCCAACAGTTCTGGATACAGTTTTCATAACTAAGCAATTACTATCTTCTCACTTTCTTCTTTTCAACTCTCAAACTTCTCTTGTTTTTAAAGCCTCTAGGATCTCCTTTCTGCCTTTTTCTCCTTCTTAAAAGTCATTATTTAGAAAGGCTGAGTTGGCTGCAATTCACTGGGAAAAAAAAATAAATCTAAGATTACAAAAGAAGGTAGGAACAGTAAACATAAGGGACACAATTAGTCAGAAAAGCATAGGGTGTTGCAAACATTATTTTGAGGGATGGGAGTGTGGGGATCACTCTAACCGCATAGATGTGCAAAGCAGTATCTACAGATCAGCTAGGGAATTACAGATCCCAGTAACAGAACTTCAAACAATCACTGGCCAGTCAAACCCCTATGACATTCAAGCAAGATGCCAGAAGTGAGGGAATACTTTATTTCATTGCATGATTATTATAGAACTGCTGTGTTTGTGAAACTGATTCTTCTTGAATCTTTAAGGTTGATACGTACGTTAAAAATATTTACCCAATTCAGTTGTGAATAGCATGTAGTCTTCTAGATTACAACAGATAATTTGCATGATTCTTCTTTATATGTAATAAATATACTGTTATATTTTTTCAGAGAAAATAAATTCCCTATTAATATGTTTATGTGGGTTGGTTTTTAAAAATATATATTTAAGAGGCTGGCGAAAATATCAACTGAAGCACTTGGGAAGACAGTAAACACTCAAGTTGTAATTAGTCGGCAGGGAACTGGCTACTCACCTTCACTCTGTGCTCCTAAATTAGCCTTTTGAGATATAAAAGCATCAGCAAGTTCAAAATGCAGTTCTCACTGTTTAACTGGGCTGGTTTTAATAGGAAATTTTTGCAGCTTTGATTTTTTCACAACATACTTGCAGTCCAAAACAGAATCATCTGCATTTCCAAATCTTCCACAAGCCTAGTGGCGAGAGTGTTGCTTATTAAGCAGATCTACACAATGCCATCTCTGCTACCTGAAGACCTCATACTGATTTAATACAGTGTATTCCATCATTAACTTTTTGATGTTTTTCAGCATGCAATCTTAATGATACACAGCTTGAATGGAGTTCATATCAAGGAAAACGTTAAAACAGCCATCATTAACGCTTTACCAAATTCCACGTATGTTGTTCCTACCAAATCCACTAAATTGCTACATGTGTCATAACTAAACAGAGCATTACTGGACCTAAATTTCTAAGGCTGAATATTTTAGATGAACAAATTAACAGATGTTAATTTGATTATTCTAAATTTAAAATTACAAGTTTTGAGAACTGATAAGCAATGGATTTAACATCATTCAAGCGATGATTTAAAAGAAAAAAAAATCCACCATATTTGATTTTTTAAAATTGTCTTTCAGCTTTAACAATTCATGACTCTTCTGAAATACTCAACGTTATTCATAGTATCCATACTATCTACCCTTTATATCACCCAGAGCAGATCTGAAAAATCAACCACAAAGTAATAATTTTTAAGCCAGATCAATTAATTATTGTTACTCCAGCCTTCATGCATCATGAAAATCCCTGTATTTCAATGTTTCTTGACACATAACATCTAAGTCAGAACCCACCCCACACTACCCAGGAAACCAAGCTCTTCTCAGAGGTGAACTATTATGCACCTCTCAGTAACCCTGCCATTCCATTATTTGAGTATCAAGTATTCTTCAGTCCAGCTAACCACTTTATTTTAGATGTCCAAATACAGACTGCCCTACCTAAAGTGGCTTAACTATTGCTGGATACTTATGATGCTTATATTTCTATTTCATACTTAGTATGCTGACTTCAGTAAGATGCTCTTAAGTTGGAAGAATCAATTTTGATGCGATTTTGGCATTAAATAACCACTTTCTTTTCCTCTAAAACTAAATCCTTCGTTCTCATCCTGTTCATAAAGAGCATTTGTTTGCTCATATAATGCTACCCCAACTATACATTGAGTTTCAGGAAAACAGCTTGGTGCCAGAACTTGACGTTTTCCTGCATTATAAGCATAGGAGTTTGTTGGCTGTAATGACAAATATACACATCGATTGCTTCTCGTGCTTAATTAAAGCACTATTTTAGTATATTCCCAAGGTTCCCTACTACCTACTTCATTGGCAAGATAGGCCATGCACATCATCTTACCAGTAATTTATTTGTTGTCAATCAGACACAGTTTATCCAGGTGAAGTAGGTAAAATATGTAGCTAACAGCTAATTTCAAGTAGTCTGTGTCATTAATAATGCCACTATGGCTTCAAATTCCTTGGAAAGTTGGCCCAAGCAAGCAGACAAGAGACTGGTGATAAAAAACACCCAACATCATCTAATACATCAGCCTTGCCTCGAGACAATACCAGATCAAAAAACAATAATAATTCAAGTCAGATGTGATTTCTGGAGGCCACTTCATCCAAGCTTTCACTTATAAGATATCTAATTTCAATGCTAGATTAGGCTGCTCAGGGCCCTGTGCGCCACAAGAATGGATGTTCCACAGCCTCCTGTGGCAACCTGTTCCAGTGTTTACCCAAATCCATGGCAGAAACATTTTCCCTGGTATCTAACCACAATTTCCACATTTCTACTTGCGCCCACTGCATGTTTCATATTACTGAGTATCTTCAGGAAGCATCTGGTTCCACCCTTTCTTATCTCTCTATTAGGAAGTTAAAGATATGACGTCTTTCCTTACTCCCTGGATGTGCTAAAGGCCAAGCTGGACAAGGCTTTGAGCAACCTGATCTAGTGGAAGGTGTCCTTGCCCAAGACAGGGGGAGTGGAACTGGGTGATCTTTAAGGTCTTTTCCAACCCAAATCCTTCTACGATTCTTCCTCAGGTTGATTAAAAGCCAGTTCTCTCAGCATTTCCACAGAAGTCTGTTCCTGTTCTCTAACCATCGTGGTGATGCCCTCCTAGACTTCCTCCAGTGTATCTTGTTCATCTTTCACAGGGAGCCCCAAGCTTGGCCCGTACTCAAGAGGCGGTCTTACAAGTGCCATGGATAATCACTTCTCTTGACCTGGTGGCTACACTATTGCTCATGCAGCCCAGCACGTGGTTGGCCTTCTCAGTCGTAAGAATTTAATGCCACTCACTGTCGACAAGAATCCCCAGGCCTGTTTCTCTAGTCAGTCAGGGTTGCACTGTTGCTGAGATTATTCCAGGCTGTGCGCGGGAGCCGGTAAAGCACCTTTGCTGAACTTCCCAGTGTTTCTGTCAGTGTACCCAGTGTGCCAAGGGCCCTCTAATGGCAACCCCACCCGGCAGCTTCCCAACCTCTCCTTTCAGTTGTGTGTCATTCAGAACCTTGTGGATGATGTCAGCCATGCTGCTGTCCTGTGCACTGACAAAGACCTTAAACAGCATTAGTCAACAGGACTTGTCTCAACAAACACTACCAGCAGGTCACCACTGGTCAAATTGTGCGCCTACTTCCATTTCCCATGTCCTCATGCCCCACACAGTGGTTCTAAGCAGGATTCACTACCTGGGCCTGCTGTTCTCTGCAGTTCTCCCTGGTTTTGTTTGTACTTCTGAACTCAGATCATCAGCTCAAAGTAATTTTTGGCAATGTCGTTTTTTACCTCTTTAGCTGACATTCCACAGCTATAATCACAGTTCTTTGTATATCTTCTGCTTCTACTAATCTTTTCTAAAGGAATTAAAAGGAAAACACAGGGAAAGAGTAAAGCAGAGCACCATGCTTTAATCAACACAAAAATGCACCATGGAATCATAAGGAGTGAAATGTTTTTCACCATGTTGGTCTCTGTTCCTCTCCTAGAAACGTTTTAGGTCTATCAGCTGCTTTGGACACTGCTGAGCACTCAAAATAACATTCTCATTGACCTATCCACATGGACTCCACAATCTCTTTTCTGCTTACACTGTCACAACTGAAGAACCATGTTGTTTCTTATTTTTTCCCTCCCTCTCATACACAGTATTCTGCACATATCAGGGTTTCACTTATGCCATCCCACTGTCATTTCCTGCATGATCCTTCTGCAACTTGTGAGCTTTTCACTACTCAAATTCAATTTATCTGAAGTCACTTCCAGTGCTCGTTCTAGTTCAGTCCTCACATCCATGCCTTAAGAACTGCACTATTATGAAGCAAGGAGCAAATGAAATCACTGTACCTTGTTTAGAAGCTTTTATCACCTTGCTCATCTATCAGTCAGGTCTAATAATAAACAATCTGGTTTTACTGAAGTGTTAGGTTTCCAAATTTTTTTGTTATTAATCATTGTCATCCTGTAAATTCATTTCCAAGGTATTTTCTAGGGTGGCTCAGTTTTATGTTTAATGTGCTGGATGTTATGCTTTGCTCCTCTCTCCCACCTTCTAACAACTTACTGTTCCTGCTGTCTAGTCATGCAAGTGGTTTTTACCCTGTTTTGACAACAATATTTATTCTAGAACACTAGTATCGCGTGCTTAAAAAACCCAGTCTCTACCATCTGCAAGTATTAAACATTTTTGGTCATTCTTTTCATTTTTTCCCTCAGCCAGCATCCTCATTTTAGCCATTTGTTTTCTCTCCTACAAACGTTTTTCTTACACAAAACATTGTCTGAATACCCTACAAATTCTTGATAAATCATTTAATCTTTAAATATCTGTTCCATACCGTATCAGAAACTCCACCCGTCTTCCTTAGTTCTAGAACTCTACAAGTAGAGCCCTTAGGGAAAAATATGCTGAAAATTCTGAAAGGAAACTAGCAGCAAGCAAAAGTGGGAAAATTAGGCTTTACCTGAGTGGAACTAGTCAATGTGTTAGCTTGACTTTTAAAAGTTAAATACAGTTCATAATAATATATTAAAACTGTTTAACTTACCTCTTTGCTTATAAATTGTTAATTCTCTTACTGTTTCCAAGAACTGCCAGAACTTCTCATTACCTTCTTCTGCAATAAATTCACTGTTTAAATAAAAAAAAATAAAAAAATCCATAGGTTGATGACATCCAAAGATTTAATGCAGTATAAATAACAAATACTCAGCAAGAATCAAGTGTCAAGTATTCAATAACCATCTAACTTTGCTGCAGCATAAAACACTGAACAGTGGTATATTTTGATTAAAAGAAACTTTGAAGAAAACACTAGCAATTTAAACTTGACAGAGCTGTAAAGCAAGCAGAATATTCTCTGATACAGAAATAAACACAATTTTTCACAGGTATTCCAATATAAAATTATGTATAGAATCAATTTGGCACACAAACTTTACTTATTAGTGGCTAAATATACAAATGAGAACACAGACAGGGTCAGGTCATATGTTTTCATTAAATGACAGTTTTCTATTGCTGAAAATGTCTCCTTTACTATACAAAAGAGACCCCCAGTCTCTGGAACACTTTCAAAGACGGGTTAATCCTTACAAATTATAAAAGGCAAGGTTTGCTTTATTGCAAATACTGTTCTTTCATTTACCGGTAACACATTTTAATTTTGTGTTTTTTCTTAAGGGAACATCAGTTACTTTATTCTCTCCCTTACGTCTGCCAAAAAGATCTATGTCAGCATGAAAGTATTGTTCTCTAATGTCACTCTGGAAGTTTGCCGCTCCTTTGATTACAGGAGCTTGCAATCCTCCCTTTGATGGGGGTTCTCCAAACAGCAGCTATAAGTTTAAAACCAAACCAAACCAGGATTTTAAACCAAACTGATAAGGGAGCCATAAACACTATACTGAAAATAAATTCACCTCCTATTTTGAAATCACGATAACAAGCTAGCAATACCTTTTAAAAAGACAGGCTTCACTACTGAAGCTTTACAGAGAATTATGGGATCCTTAAGGTTGGAAAAAGACCTCTCAGATCATGAAGTCCAACCATCAGCACAATACCACCTTCCTACTAAACCCTGTCTCAAAGTGCCACACCTACAAATTTTTTAAATACCTCCAAGTATGGAGACTCCATCACTTCGCTGACCAGCCTGTTCCAATGTTTTACCACTCTTTCAGTAAAGAAATTTTTCGTAATACCCAATCTAAACTTCTCCTGTTGCAACTTCAGACCATTTCCTCTCGTCCTAACATTTGTTATTTGGGAGGCCAATAACCACATTGCTACAACCTCCTTTC